>OV815271.1:26466733-26758436 GCA_929108145.2 Limnephilus rhombicus
TACGCCCATACATATATTGTAGGTAGCACAGCACACAACTCCTTGGGAAGGAATCTCCTTCCGCCCTTCATTTAGGGGATGTTGTGTGTATTATCAGAGCCTCCCCCGTTTTTAGAGGTGGGATTAACGTGGTGACGTCACCGGACGACGCAAGGGTTACTTTCGTGTGTATTTATGGCATATGTACGCATATCTATTGCTACTTCAAGATTCAATGTTTAAACATGTAATATTCATAACCGTCGAATTTCTGTTAAAAAAAATTACATAAAATTTATATTATTCAATTTTGACAAAGTCGTTACTTTCGAATCCAGCTTCTGCTACCTGCCACAAAAAATATGTTTTTTATCGTCTGTCTGCCTACTCGTATACTTTTTAGTTATTTTAGATCACTTCACAGTGCTTGTAATTCTGAAAATAGTAAACATGAATAAAAATAAATTACTATTCTCATAATCATAGTTTAAGGTTGAAATTAAATTTGGAACTGAAAATGACAAACCAGAAAAAACAGATTGTTCAGAATTTATTTGATGTTTCCGCTAGGTTCTTTTTTTAGTGGGGCAGCAGAATGAAGTCAATTTAGCATAGTTATCAGGTGGATTTTATGAATAGATAGGTTTGAGAAAACTTCGGTAAGTACTTTTTTTAAATATGTCGGATACAGACTATATACTCAATAGTACGTCGCAGATATCTGAGATTAAAATTTGTTAATTTTTGTCTGTAAAACTGATAATCTTGAATTGCCAAAGGTCAACCAAAAGCCGTTGTAGCGAAATCCAGACAGCCGCGCCACATCTCATTAAACATCCGCCAGAATTCGGTTATCTTACTTATTACAATTGCAGTACCTCGGGGCGGCAGACCAGACAATCAGAAGCGGGGAGATATGGAAAAGGGACCACCCTAAAGGCTCAAATAGGATTAGTCCAACGACAACCAATCAAGGATAACTGGACCGTACATTACGATCTTGAGCGCAAGAGACAATCCCGACTTTAAGCCAAACTCACCCCTAAGAAAGCGAAGCAAATAACCGCCTTTCCTTTGCAAATTTACCAACTCAGCGCAAAACCAGTTTTACGAGGGTCGCGAACACTGGGTGAACTTTGGAGGACTGACTATTCAGTCGCAGTAAAACAGGGGAAACGCAGTCATTAAAACTAATCCATGTAGTAGAAATGTATAAAACATTGCAATTGTAAAAAATACAACACACCCAGTACGAAGCGACCTTTCTCATAGTTATATAACTTTATCCTACCCAAATTGTAGCGGGGTTAAAAGAAAATGATTATAGTGTGCGTCCGGACATATTATTTCGTGTGTTGTAACGACTAACGACTAGCGACTCCTAGATTCGGTCTTTCTGAATCCTGCGGGGAAATTTCGCAAAGGAAAAGTCTGTCAGTTATTTACGCCTGAATGCGCTGTTTATTATTTTTGAAATGAAACGCTTTTGTATGAATGGACTGATTTACTGATACGCAATTTCATAATAACTGCCTAGTTTTGTTTAAAATCTATCCAACTTATACATCTAACCTCCACTGGGTACGTTCTTCGAGTTGTAACCTTTTTTTATTGAAATTTTATATTGTAACTTTTTATATTGTAAGTTTAAATACATCTCTTTATGGTGAGGAAAGGAAATTGTCTCTTTATGGTGAGGAAAGGCAATTTTTTTATTTTTTTGTTAACCTTATGTAACTATGTAACTGTTGCAACTTCATATGTATTTTTAATAAACATTGCCAAAAAAAAAAGAAATCTTTGTAGAGATGTATTTAAATACTACCTAAATCTAGATACGTTTTTTAGATTTTCACGGCCAAAAGTATTTTCGTTATTTGCTTTTGTGGTGTTATGCCGTGTTGCGCTACCTCTTTCTTTAGCCAACGTTTCGAACAGCGTTGCAGTATCCATCATCAGGGCAGATCCGGAAAAAGAAGGAGGTAGCGTAACACGCCATAACACCCCAAAAGAATGATGATGAAACAATTATATTGATTTTATATATAAGCAAAATGGGGTCAGACTCTTGCAACACGAAACACGCCCACGTAGCATTTTCGTGTATTTCTTTATTTTACTGGCAAAATGACATGTTTCGAGACCTAATTGATTGCACGTTATGTTTTAGGGAAATCGTAACGTTTACATGAAAAAAATAGCTTTCAGTTTTATTTCAAAAGATGTTACTTAAAAAATCTCAAACGATTACTCCAATAATAAATATCTTCCTCAAAAACTCGCACAATAATAAACGATTGTGTAAGGATTTTTTTTTTCCATTTGATCTGAACCAATTTCCTTTATATAAGTGAAATAGTTGCGCCATAGTTCTATTGTCGTCCTTAGCGACAGCCGGGAAGGAATAAGAAAGGAGAAATAAATGGAAGAGGACGTAGATTTATTGCAAACACTACACACTCAGGAGATATATTGTTCAAGAAACAGACTGTACCGGGAAACCTAGGGGGAGGCGTGGGGAGGGTGCTATTGCTGGGTTGCCGCTCACAGATCTAGGGGTTGGAATTGTTTTCAAGTTGGAAATTTTGGGAAATTATATTGGATTTGAAGATGTAAATATATAATTCATTCGAACCGTTCTATAAAACATCATTTTATAGAGATTTTCTTGGGAGTGAACTAAAACTAATCATCGTAGAAAGCAAACACTTTGTGGTTTGACATTATATAGAATGAAACAAGTACTTTGTTTAAAAACCACTATATTTTTATTTATATTTGTCGACCGGTTTCGGTTGACCTCATATAAACTAAAAATAAACATAAACTTTTATATAATATAGTATAGTTATATAATATAGTTTATATGTTTATTGTTCTGAAGAAGGTTGAAGGTTGAGTTTAAGAAAATTATTTAATTAATAATGGAATGCTAAAACCACCAAAAATTGTACATAATTATAAAACATATCTATGTCGAAGCATAAAAACGAAATATCACTGAACATTCACTATCGTTCTTTTTTTATTATGAACCATTTGTTAATACAAAAAGATTTAAAAATAGTATTTTGCGAAAGATTTCTACAGCAAGAAGATAGAAGAATAACTCAATCGCAAAATGTTTACTGAATAAATAATCTCTTCATTGTGAAATATTTCCTAAAACATAAATGTAAAAATTACTCTTAATTATCGATATTAAAATTTAAAGACCAGGCCAAGGGGACTGTATGACTTTATGTTAATAAATGAGTCTGACAGTATACAGGTAACTCGCATTGTAATATCAGTGTTCAGTCTGCCTACGAATTACTAGTCCATTTTACAATTCTGCGCAAATTGCTGCCTACGTAAAAAACATAACTGTAAATCCCAAATCAATTAAAAAAAATTGTTACACTATTTAGTTGACACAAATGTGTTATAATTTATCCACCTCACTCAATTTTAGCGTCGCTACGCCAGGTGGTTCGTTTAAAAATGGAACAGTCAGATCCTGCGCAAAAAAGTTCACAATGGATTCGCTGCTGCAAACCTTTGCCTTACTTTAGCGAACTACTTTTTCGTGCTTAGTGTGGTTATTTCAATGCGCGCTCTTCGTGGTTAATGTACGACTGAAGTTGTAGTTTATTTAAAACATTCTTAAACCTTCCTGGTGCCAAAAATATGGTCACGGAGTTTGCCTCCAAGTCGTCGAAATGATTTCATATTAGGGAAAATACATTAATTTGGGTGTCTACGCTCCTTATCAAAAACCAGGAAATTAGAAAATCACTAATAATCGAGCATTCAGTAATCAAGAATATTGTGAATTCTCTTCGAAAACCGGAAAATTAAAAGTCAATGTAATATAAAATCAGCAAACAGAGGTTTTTTTCTCTGATTTTCCAGAACAAAAAAATCTAAAATCACAGCAGCCAGCCCTACAACGACGAAGAATTGAAGGAAAAGGACGGAATGGAGATTTATGAGGCTGCCATAACGAGACAGGCGAGTACCCGAGTACCCAAGCACCAGGGTAGGCAAGTACCCCGGTACCTCGCCTCGAGAGCGCCGTAAAGACCCCGAGCCGCTGCTACCAATGATGAGGAATTTTCACTTTAATAGCCCACCATTAGTGATTTCTGTGCGCCGGGTAGCTGCGAGTTAAACCACTCCGCAGGGTTCATCGATTTGCCCACATTTATTGACCAATTAAATACAAAATATATCCTTTTTATTTGTAATATTAATCTGGCTACCGTTAAAAGCCTGTTCACTTTCTCAAAATTCTGTACAAAAGAATTGATCAATCTGCTTCTGATGCTCTCTCCTATTGGAAGATAATTAACTAACTTCAGGGCAATCTCCACATTGCAGAACAACAAAAGCTCGAAGTTTTGTGGTGCAGCATTACCCTCGTTTTACCTGAAATAATAGACTCACGTACAATTTTTCTATTTTATTTATTTATTGCTTTACACTGCAGGTAAAATGTTTACAATTTTTTTTATTTTTTATTAATAAAATTACTTTATTATTTATTTGCAGTTTTTTTACATTTTTAAATTAAGTCCCGTTAAACTGATTGATATCATTTGTTACCTCACTAGGACAAGCCTGGGTTGAGTTTAACAATAATTATACAAGTTAACAAAATAACACAAAATTATACAGATATTGAAAGAACAATATTGTTGTATTTCTAACAGATTAAGATTATGGGTACCTACTGGTATCTACTAAACTGATGGCGCTAGGTAGTACATTAATGTAGACTTTTAGGGTGACCATAGTTTTAAGATCTGATTTAAAATAAAATAAAATCTTTAGACAACTGAAATCAATCAACAGCTGATTCTGACAGATCCAAATTTAATTGGCAAAGTAGTGAGATTTTAGCACTTTAATAGGCTAATCCTAGTCGAAACACTTAAACCAGTGAAACATTAAGCATAATGACAGTGTATTTCATAGTGGTAGTGAAAAATAACTCTGTATCTTGCCCTGAAAAATTACGACAATTTACTGTCATTGTAAACCATACACAATTTATGTTTTGAATTTTTGAATTTGTTCAAAGGTGTTTCAAAGTCATAGACAAATACGTTAAGTTATAATCATTTTTAACTAAGGGGGTATTTCTGAACAACCGCAAGAAACCTACCCACAAACAAAGAAATAAAATGTCTAAATCACGCAAGGTTTGCAGTGCAAAGAAAGCGGCTTCCTCACCTCTAGCAACCCCGCTCGGCCCTATGGATTCACTGTCGGCGCATCAGTCAATAATAAATATTGACACTGACTCGCTCATCAATTTTTTCGAGTCGAAATTCGAAACCATGCGGACTGAAAACAAGAAAGCAATTGATGCAGTTCAGCTAAAATTATATGCGCTGTCTAATGAATGGAAGGAGCAGTACGCAAAAATTCTGGAATGTGTGAGCGTTCTCCAAGAAGAAAACACCAATCTCCGGCAAGAAGTCCAGTCACTCCGAGATGCACACGATGAAATGAAGCAGCGCAGTAGGATGTGCAACTTTGACATCCATGGCATTTCCGAGGCAAAGGGAGAAAATTTAATCACCCTAATAGATAAAATAGGATCCAAAATTAACGTCCCGCTTCCAAGTAGCTGTGTGGTGTCTCGTCGCCCTCCAACCATCCACGCAACATTGTCTCCGTGATGATGTCATCGCTGCGGCAAGGACTCGCCGCGGCCTCACCACGGAACAATTAGGACTTGGTGCTCCAACCACCAATTTTTATATTAACGAGCACCTGACATTAAAAAATAAAATACTTTTTGCCAAAACACGTGCCACCAGAAAAGAAAACGGCTATAAATACATATGGGTGAGGAATGGCAGTATCCTGGCGAAGAGGAATGATCTCTCTCGAGTGGTCACCATTCGTTGCGAGGGAGACCTTAAAAAAAATCAGCACTCATGATCAACAAAATATGTGACTTCTAGAACAAACTCGTTACTGCTGCTATCGATGCCAGCTTTCTATCACTATCCTGTACTCTTGGTCATTAATTTTTTTCTTGCAAAATTACTCAATATATTTGTTTATAGCGCAATACCTCCATAATCATATAGCACTATCATGTTTCTTGCATATTCATTCATATTTTACACTAAGTAATCAATGTTTTATATATAATTTTGATGCATTATACGTCCTAATCAATGTACCGCTCCCACAAATGTGGAATAAGTCGAATAACACTCTTACACTAAAAAAATTACCTCATCATCTATATCTGTTTATTACCAGAACTGTGGTGGTATTAAGACCAAAACTCAGGAGCTTCTTATTAATATTTCATCGAATAACTATGATGTTATAGTCCTAATGAAACGTGGCTTGTAACAAGTGTAAATACGGCCGAATTCATAGATTCGCGTTCCACGGTATTCCGACGAGATAGGGACCATATAATTACTGGCAAGATGGACGGAGGTGGAGTGGCAGTGCGCAAGGAACTCGCAGCTTCCCGTCTCGATGATTGGGAAAGAAATCAAATTGAACAAATCTTCGTATCAATTTCGTTAAGGTCTCTCAATCTCATCATATGTGCTGTATATATACCTCCTGTCTCGCCAGTAATGCTTTATGATATTTTCTCCAAAAACCTGTAATCCGTCTTTTCATCAGAACCAAATAATTCGTTTGGTGTTCTAGGAGATCTGAATCTACCTACTCTTACATGGACATTTTCCGAAGGCTGCAATCATGGTATTGGCTCCTCAAACACGGCTGCATCGCAAACTTTTCTTCAAACAATGGCATTGATGAGCTTATTTCAATATAATTGTATACCTAACCACAACGATAAATTCTTAGACCTTATATTTTACAGTGGCGAAACAAAAGTTACACATAGCGACGACCCTCTCCTTTCAGAGGACAGACACCATCCAGCCCTGGAATTCGAAATATCATTCGTCATTAATTAATTAATACCAAAAATTAAAAACAACAAAGAGCGTAGGCACAATTTCAGGAAAGCTGATTATACTCAAATTAATAATGTTAATTGTATTGATTGGATGTCTGAAATCGCGAATTTATCAGCAGAAGAAGCAGTAGACCGATTCTATGTAATAATAAACAATGTAATTGATAAGTTTATTCCAGTATTGGCACGACGAAATGACAAATTCCCCATATGGTTTACTCCCGAACTTATTAGCTTATCACGGAAAAAAAATAAAGTTTGGCTCAAATGGAAGACATATGAAGGTCTTTCTGACTATCGTAAATTTTCCTTCTTACGTGCTACATACAAAAATTGGCTAGTGAATCTCGAAAGTTATTTTTCGACAACATCGAAAGTTCATTGCAAAATAATATTAAATGTTTTTGGTCATACATATCCTCATTAAAATCATCTGATGGATATCCTGCTACTATGTCCCTCGAAGGGCGCAAATCTAATGATGCCCAAGAAATCTGTAATATGTTCTCTGAGTTCTTCAAGTCAACATTTGAACCCTCCTCTATCAATGACTCAATTAACATTGACCAACTTGAGGCCGTTGGGGACTCTGGACTTACGCACATTCACACCATTGAACTAGCGGAACAAGAAGTGCAATCAAGTTTAAAGTCGTTAGATATAAACAAAGGTGCGGGTCACGATGGAATACCGGTGTTTTTCCTCAGATCTGCTGCGTCGTCACTGTATGTTCCACTTACCATAATATTTAATAAATGCCTGAGTGACGGGGTTTTCCCTGATAGGTGGAAGTTGGCTTATATAATACCAGTCCATAAGGGTGACTCACGTCAAAAAGTCGAAAACTATAGGCCAATATCCATTCTCTCAGCGATCCCTAAACTCTTGGAAAGATTTGTCCATGATAATATATATCCCCAGCTTGCCACCAAAATTACAGAACAACAACACGGGTTTGTAAAAGGCAAATCTACCATGAGCAATTTACTAATTTACTCAAATTTCTTTTTCACTAGCATGGATTGAGGCCACCAGGTAGATGCAATATACTGCGATTTCAAAAAAGCTTTCGACAAGGTTGACCACCTTATTCTTATTAAAAAAATTATGTTCAACGGAATTAGGGGAAACTTATTACGTTGGTTTGTCTCATATTTGATAAAAAGACAGCAAACTGTATCATTACAAGGACATACTTCTACGTGGGAACCAGTTACTTCTGGCGTACCACAGGGGTCAATCCTTGGTCCGCTGTTATTTATACTTTTTATTAACACTATTAATAAATGTTTCATGCATTGTTTATTTCTTTTGTACGCCGATGATATAAAAATATTTGCCATTGTTAGGAATTTAAACGATTGTCTGCTCATCCAAAGCGACTTAGTAAGGTTCGAAGCTTTTTGCAATGAAAACAAAATTTACCTAAGTTACAACAAATGTAAACAAATAAGCTACACTAAAAATCACAACGCTATTATACACAATTATTGTATTGGTAACTATTTACTCGACCGCGTTTACTGTATAAAAGATCTAGGCGTACTTTTTGATTCTAAACTCCATTTCGATGCGCACATTGAGAATATTGCGAATAAAGCATGCTAGGATTTGTCATCAGCAACAGTCGCGAATTTCTAAAACCTGAAACTTATCTTCTACTTTACTACACGCTGGTCCGTTCTCAACTTGAATACTGAACCTCCATATGGACACCACTTTACGATGTCTATAAAGACAACATTGAAAGTATTTAAAAGAAATTTCTGCAATACCTCAATTACAGAATGAGCGCACCTAAACGGGGGTACATAAATATGCTCTCGAAATATAACGTCTCCACTTTAACTAACCGGCGAACATACCTTGACCTCATGACGCTTTATAAAATCTGCAATAGCGTTATCGACTGTCCTGACCTACTGAAACTAATAAACTTCAAAATACCACCCAGAGTAACAAGGTTTAACGACTTATTCCACATTAGCCGGACGCGTACAAATACTGGTGTCAGGGATCCAATCAGAAAAATGTGTGAATCGTTTAATCAAAATCAAAACCTCAAGGATTCCGACTTATTTTTTGATACACGCAGTACTTTTAGTAGAAAATTGAAGGCTGTTTTCCTACAAAGTACAATAACTTAGACATTGCTTGGTTTATAATTTTAACTACCTTTCTTTTTTTATTTCTGTATGACATTATTTTTTATCTATATATATTTTTGGTCTTACCATCAAAATTTTTCCAAAAACAATTTGTAAACTTTGATAAGGATATTGCGCTTTTTTTTTTCATCTCTATATTTGTAAAATAATATTTACTTATGTAAAATAATATATACATATGTCTTTTCCGTATTTAAAGGTAAAATTTATCTGCTGTTAATGTTAATTCGTGAGAAATAGTTTGGATGCAGGCGAATTCTCTATTAATTGTTTTGTATATTCTTGTCAATTGACGTCTGTATCTGTATTTCTCCTTAATAAAAAAAAAATTTAAAAAAATTAATGTTGGTATTACAACCAGCAAGAAAGCTTTGAGTTTCAATACACATCAAGTCATTCTTGCCTTTCTATTACGTTCTAGTGTAGAAACGTAATATCTGCAAAATATAATTAAATCCCCGTAGCCCTATTCCCGCAAGAACTAATTCTCCGGCTGACTGTACTCCTAACTTTTATGACTGCCTGGTACCCCGCAACTCCGCCAACCCAAGTTCGCATAGCGCGGAGCGTATAATTTCAATTATTTTTTCACTAAGTTAAGCAAACATTGACCGTAATCGCGTCACGCTGCTATCAAGATCCAATTTGATTCGTAATCATTGTGCGGAAGCTGGAAACTGCGGAACCATCTACCAGGCGAGCATGTTCTAGCGAGGGATTATTATTATTTCTTGTACATACTCGTATGGGGCACGGGGGCTGCTGGGAGTCTCCTCGGCTTAGTGAACAATGTAAATTAAGTTTACTCCTTGTATTCATGTGTTCCGGATATAGGGAAATAGCTTTATCTTGAAAAAATGAAAATTAAAAAGTGAATAAACATGGCAATCTCTCGATCAGTTTTGAATATATTGGTTTCCACGGGGCCGTAAATAAAAAGAGTTATTATTTTCCGTCTTTGGTCAAAATATGATGAGAGTGCAAATGATACTTTAAGAGTACAAATGATATTTTGAGAGTTCACCGTCTAATTAACAAATTCTAAATTTCAGCTTGTTTGGTTTACGTCAATAACTAAATAATATATTTTTTTTTTAACAAAATGAGTAAAACTTCAAATTATTGTAATATTTAATTAAATGAAAATAATATAAGCGAAACTCGAAACCAGAACCTTCGCCTTCCGGGGCGCAGCTCTACAAACTGAGCTAATGTGTCCCGGTCCGATTAGGACATATTTAAACATAATATTATACCTTGACTAAGAACTACAAACATTATCTTCATTTTCTTAACGCATATTTTTATTGGCTGCTATCTTTATGTATGTTTGCAAGAGTCAAACCGGAACTAAATGTTTCGCCAAAATTGTCTTCATTTAATTAAATAATATCATCTTTGTTTAGCTGGAAAATGATCTCAATCAATGGCCCATTTCCTAAGATCTCCGATTCGTCCTTTCGTCCTTTCATCCATCTTCCTCCCACCCCTAACGTCTCCCTCGTACCTCCCTAAGATGGCGCTAGTTTGGGATTAATGGCGCAGAAACTAGATTATTATTGCCGACGAGGAAGCGGCAGAACGGTTAACTTCATAGAACTTGCGCTTCCACTGCAGGTTGACTTGCCCAACTTATTGTAGATAGTTTACGATAGTGAAATTATACTATCCTGAAGCGGTACGTCATGTATACCATAAGCGGCATATCTCATTAGATCAGAACATTTAGAAATAATTATTACCTATCCACCAATATCAACAAATACCTTGGACACCTTGGTCTAACTACGAATGATAATAATTCAGGCGAACATTGATGGTTCGTAGAAGAAAATAACTGGAAGATGCTGAACATTTTGGCTTCAAAACCTACGAGAATAAATAAAAAAATAAAGTAATACTTAAATAAAAATCTTTAAAATTTGAGTCCAATCCTCTACTAAAATTGTTCTCTTTGTATCCCCCCCCCCCCTCCCCTCTTTTCCTTCTTCCACTCTATCTTTAAGTTATTCCAAACATCAATTTTTTTATTTATTTTAACTTTATGGGGGGGTATTGTCGGACTTTGTATTTGTGTTGAAAACTTTTATTTTCTATGTAAATTGGTTACTTTTTTTTTTAATAAAATGAAAGTAACAAATGTATACAGAAAAAAAAACTTTTCAAAACAAAATACATAATAAACGTCAGTTATAACATTTTAAGCGGTCAAATTAGTCAAATAATCACATTTATGCAAGTACGTATTTATCTGACTGTATCACTAATCCTGTTATATGTTTATTAAACACTTTTTGCTAAGTGGAAAAATAATTTCAAAGTGCGTATACACTTACCACTGATTAGAAACGTAAATTAGAAACGGAATTCCAAATAAAAATCACTTTGCAAAATAAAAATCAACCGCAGTCACCGAAAAATGGAACTTGCAAGTTATTTTTTTTTTCTTTCAGAGGTCCCCATTTATCTTTTTAGATACATAATATCATTTTGAGATGTTAGTGTCAAAAATAACATTCTCTTAACTCTCCTTATTTTAATATTATTGGTGTTGATATCTTAACTTTTCGGGGGGGGGGGGGGGGTTGAACCCCAACCCCCCCCCCCCCCCCCCTGGCTACGCCCATGTATATTGTATATCTAATCTTAGTAACTCTTATGTTATTTAAGTTTCATTATGTAGATTTGTTATAATGTAATTCTGTAGGTACCTATTTTATAATGCCACTACTCCCAAATTCTCTATTGAGTTGGGTGGTTTCGTTAATAAGAAATTAATTTATTGTGATTAGTTTTAAGGACCATATGTTTTCTTTTTTTAAATATGTTATATGATATATTTTAAATATGTAGGTAATAATACATGTAATTTAGTTCTTAGAAATCTCTGATAAGTTGAGCATTGATCACGATAAATGTTGTTTGTATCTAAACAATAAATGTGTATAACGAGACGAACCTTACGAACTCGAATACTTTGTCGCTCACAGGTGATATTATCCCATTACCATAAAAGAGAATGCCTAAAAATAAGGTGGCCTCACTAATAATTCTAAGATTGACGAATGATGTAGTATACGATTACACCAATACTTATGATTGGTTTTCTTATGTGCAGTTATGGTACACAGCCTGCGGGGCGAACATGGGCCTGAAGATTTCCAATCTCGGGTAGAAGAGACCATCAGAAGAAAGATTTTGTTTCACTCTTTCAAGAAAAAGGCTTTAAAGCAAGTTATTATCAAATTGTTAAAATATAATCCTTGTGCAACAATCTGAATCAAAGGGTTATTTCTTTTTGACAGCCTCCGTGATCGCAGTTTTGATCGCAGACCTCAGGCATTCGAGATGTGGATCTACAGAAGAATACTTAAAATAAGCTGGATGGACAGGGTTACGAATGAAGACGTTATGTTTCGGATGAATAAATAAAAGGAAGTAATTAAAACTATAAAAATCCGAAAACTTAAATATATTGGACATGTGATGAGACATCCAGAGAAGTATGAGATCCTGCATCTCGTAATGCAGGGAAAGATTGCCGGAAGACGGGGCCCTGGAAGAAGGAGAACCTCATGGCTGAAAAACCTGAGACAGTGGTTTGGCCAGTCTACCGTGGAACTGTTCCGGGCCGCAGTAAACAAAGTCCGCATAGCTAACATGATAACAAACGTCCGTTGAACGGACAGGGCACAAGAAGAAGAAGAAGTGATCGCAGGTTCAAATCCCGGTAAATAAATTTTATTTGACTAATTTGTGTTATTTCACAAATAATAATTATTAACAAAAACTCTAGTATTTTTGCGGCACGTTCCACAGTGGAAGATCCATTCAGTGTGGCTCTGGTCCACTATTCAGAATTGAAACGTTATTTGAAATGGCTTTAACCTTCTTTGGTGACCAGATCTGGCCAGCCAGCTACTTCCGCACCTCCGTATACCTCTCCTTACCTTCTCCACTACCTTCAGCTTCACAACAAACCCCAATTGGGGATGCCGTAGTCTCACTGGCTCCAGATGGGAGCAGTTGGGACCCTTGTGCGATATTCACATTAAAAAGATGTTTTTTTTTACATAAAAACTCCTTATTTTTTGCTTCTACCGAATTGTGATCATAAAAAATGTAAATTTTACCTCGAATAAGATTTTTTCGTGAGTTAACTCAAAATACTCGTATATGTTTTTTCCAGCAGGCGTTTTCACTGAAAATATTTTTAAAAAACGTGCTCGAATCGTAGGAGAGGTAATTATGAAAATTGGTCAGGATATTAATTATTATCTGTTACGTGAACCAATCAAGTGCGTGCTTGGACCACGTGTGTCTAGATCAATTATGCAAGAGTGAACATTAAACTACGTGACGGAAAGCATATTCGAAATAAATACATTATGTATATAATCCAATGGAAATAATATACATAAAAAAACAACCATAATTTTCTGGATGTAAGCAGAATGAAGGTGTTCGTCACGCCACTTTAATCGTTAATATCTTTTCTCCTTTTCACGTCTTGTCTTTATTTTCTTCTTTTTGTCACCTCGAATTCGAATTCATCACTAACTTCAAAATGAACTGCTTATATTTGCATATACCTGACGATCTCCTCACTTAGAGTCACTTTGTAATTATTGAATCATTCACCTACTTATGCATTGGCTCTATAATGGTTGTATTGTATTTATGTATATGTGTGTGCGTGTGTATATGTACATGTGTGCATATATGTACATATATGTGTAGAATGTGCACTAGGGTGGTCACAAGGTATAAGGTGAAAACATATTTTCTTCCTAATGCCCGGGGGACCCCTCTAATATTTGCTATTTGTCTGAAAATAAGATTTGGAAAGTTTTAGAAATTAATACTGTATTAATTTGTACCCTGAAGATGCTTAAGTAAAGCGGTCGCTTCATAAATTAATAAATTTCGTGGTTTTAAACAAAAAAAGTATTTTATATTTTTAAGAATTATGAGTTTCAAGGGTCCCAACTGACTATGGCATCCTCAACGCATGATATGAGGCTAAATTTGAATTCAATTATTTATTCATTTTAAAACATTACAAAATAAAATATCAATGCGTTTTAAAAGAGTATTAAGATTTAAAATTTAAACAGGTTTAAGTAATGTATATTTCAATGAAGCACAATCATACTAACAACAACAAAGCTTGTTGTCTGAATTGTGCTTCATTGATATTAAACATATCGATATTCGAAGTGATTCTATTTAACAACAAGACAGCTCTCCCGACTGGCATAACCATTGGCAAGTTAGTTCTGCAAGCCGGGAGATAAAACAGTCTATGCTGTCGATGACGGAGATAACCATCGGGAACATAGAAACTAATGCTCTCCATGACAGCCGAGTTTTCGAACCTTCCACGAATCAGTCTGAAGAAATGTGTTAAATGTAATTTATGCTAATTGCATGTTATGAGGCTAAAAGGAGTTGGGAAGGTAAGGATATAAGGAAGTAGAAGGAAAGGTTGAGAAAAAACTGGCTGTTCAGATTTGTTTACCAAACACGGCCAAAGCTGGTTCAAGCAACGATTCGATTCTGAATGTTGATGCTTTACCTTGGCGATACTGAGATCATTACCACTCTAGAACGTGCCCTGAATATTCATACTATACTAGCTGGTACCCGGCATGCGTTCCTATGCCATTTAATAAAGAAATTGTTTCTCCCATTTCCCATTCGTCCCGTTCACTTTCCCTCACGCATTCTCACTCCTCCTCCTCCACCTTCCCTCTTCTCACTCTACTCCCTCCCCCCTTCCCCCGTCCAGCGAACCCCCCTCCCAAGTTCCCCTCCCCCCTCCCGTAGTCGCCTACCCCGTCCCGCGTACCCCCTTCCGAGTTCCCCTCCCCCCTCGCGAGTTCCCCGCCCTCCCGGGTTTCCCTCCCCCCTCCTGCATTCCATACATTCATTCCCGATACATTCAGTTTTCAAACAGCTCGCCTGCCACCTATTGCATTTTTTTATACAAATTTCATGATGCCAGAGCTCGTATTTATATGTGATCCATTTCCAGTGGACCCGAGTCTACCGTACCGAAGGGACGAACGTCAAAACATTGACAGGAACAGTTTGTATGGGAAAATGAAATTGTTGTTTTTACTATCTTCCCCGCAATTTGTCCATATTTTCTTACCGTTTAAACCTTCCCTGGACTGCGACAAATATTTCAAAACCAAAATCAGCTAAATCAGCCCAGCCGTTCTCGAATTTTAGCGAGACAAACGAACAGCAATAGATTTATATATATATATATATATATATATATATATATATATATATATATATATATATATATATATATATATATAGATGAACATAATATTAGACAAATTTAAAATAGCAGCGATGTCTTAATTCACATTAGCTCAATCACGGAAGTCGTCAAATTATCAGCATTGATATGTAGTGTCCTGGAAATCTGGAAAAACGTCATAATACACCCCCTAGCACCCCCTAGCGCTTTCTGGCGCTTTACAGATTTTTGTTTAAGTTAATGGCAGTTATTTAAAAGCTCGCAGTAGTTAGAATTTTCCTGAAAACATTAATTTGCCTGAAAGTTAGAATCACGCCTGGGAGTTTTCACCTGGAGATGTAGTCGGGTTGGTAACCAAAGCGCTCAGGAATATTTAACGATGCTCATGCTTGATAAAGTTTCCCATTAATGGCATTAATGATATTCCCTGTCAGATGCGCTGCAGCGACGTGGCGAGAGGGGGAAGGTGGGGGTTGGGTACTATAACACGGTATGTGTAGAGGATGCTACATTATTTGTAACACATAACACGTTTTACATTAGCCGGGTTGCTGACGGCACCCCCCCTTAACCCCCCTCTCCAACCCGCCCCTGTGACTAATTTGAGGATTAAACAGTTTTGCAACTCAATTTGTATTCGCTAAAGGGCGCCGTCTCCATGGCAACGGGAGGTACTTTTTTTTAAACAAAGCCGAGGCGGGAAAGCTATTTTGAATTTGGAATCAAAAAATTTCTGCAAGATGTGAATTCTTAATCACTTGGAGATGCCTTCTGCTTACTGAGTGAAAATACGCCGCACAAATAATGTCGCCAATAAACATGGCTCCGACCAAAGATATTCAAATTGGCTCCGATGGATTTTTTCCTCGTATAAAGCAGAAAATATTATGTATTTGTGATATCCCAAGCAACACAAAATCTCCAAAGGAGAGCACTGGCTTTATGAAAGTTCTCTTCCTGGAATATCTGGTCAGTACAACCATTAAAAAATCTGTGCAAAAATTTTAAACTCGGAAGAAGTTACAATTTGGGAGGCAGGAATGGGTACCGCCGCCCCGGAACCATTGGATAATCAACACCTCTGCCATAGGTCACCCGAGTGACTTAGCAGGGATGCCCAGGTTCATGGGGTGAGGTTTGTCCGGATCTTGGTGGCGGATATGCCTGCCTACTAAGTGCGCGGCCGGGTCGTGAGAGACAGGTTGCGGGAGACGTTTTAATCTCTCCAGTAGGACTCTCTCGGAAAATCGCCTTACCCAGCGGGAGGGATGGATTTATATGTCAGTCATTCCTGGACATACTGACCCCCAGATTCCTACCCATCTCTCATACCTTTTTTCTTCTCTGAACTTCCTCTCCTTCCTTTCCTAAAAAGGCCATTCACACAGCACCCCCAAAGATGACATAGACCCTGAATAGAATTTTTTTCTCAGGGCCTCCACACAGGAGTCCCTGAGATGTAAAAAAAATGTTTAAAAAAGTCGGGGATGGAAGCAAGTACCTACCCTTAACTATAAAGACAAAAAAACAGTTATTAGAAGCAAGAAAAGCTTTTAAAGGGTGAGTTATAGCGTCCTGAAAAATGCAGAGCTTTTTCTTCCGGAAAAATCTAGGTTCAGGTCACTATACAATTTTTTTTAATCATTTTAAGTACCAAACTTCAAACGACAAATTTATTTTAGTTCATTCTAGTTTTCCATAAATTGCGAAGGCTTTTTAAAATCCGTAAAAACATCAAATTGGTTCTTACACACGAGTAAATACGAATACTGATTTCAGATTGATAAAATTCATTGACTAATCAAGTAAAATCGTCATTTCAACAAAATATGATATAATTTTTCCACTTGAAAATCCCACACAAAAGCCGCCCTGTTCCGTAGAAAACTCAAATCTATTTTCCGCGAAGAAATCTATTTTTCTCTCATTTCTTTGTAAAGAAATCTCCCCATTAATGAAATAACCGCGGAGCAATAGAGATGTACGGGATTTGGTCGGCTAACGCTGCGGTCATTAAGGAGCATTATCCCGGGCGTTTAATACAACTTTCTTTCCACTTCAGTCCAATTTGCATGATTGCCTTTGCTCCGTGCACTAACTTATTTCACATCTAGCCGCAGCGGCGGTAATGGCGGTGTTTTATTATTTTTATTGTCATTCTCTTATTACTGGCCGCCTTTTCTTTGTCTGTCTTTATATGCTTTTTAGTAATTGAATATAAATAGCATTATAGAAAGATTTGTAGATTTTTAAAAACGGATATCCAAAATTCTTTATTTCAACTACCGCGCTTTTCCGAATATTTCATTCACTGACACCTGTTCGGAAGTTTGTGGAAGTCAAACTGCAAATACACGGTGTCCGGAAACTAATTTTATAAACGGGAAACTTGTGAATCTACATCACATAGAAAATACAAAAAACATATTATTTATAACTGAAAATCGTACTAGACACAAATATATTTTTCCATGCCTAAAATTAAACAGTTCCTTGCACAAAATTATTATACTTGCCAAGGAAGATTTTTTTCAATCGAGTACCGGTAGAAAATAGAAACATTGACAATTAAATCTAACTAATGAACACTGTAAAAAATATTTTAAAGACAATCTTAAAAAAATGTTTCCACCTGATTTAATCTTAAGAATAACAACTTATAACTCAGTTTCCAAGTGATAGATACTCCATTTTTCAAATAAGTTAAATTTTGTTTTATTTTTAACAACTAATTTTTTATTTTTTATTTATTTATCTATAATAAAATATATTTACAATGGTTTTATTTGTATGCCTGTCTCACTAGGGTATACCTGTGTCGAGACAGGCGTACAGGTATATAAATGAATATAGTAGTTACAAGGATATTTCAGGTAAAATACATATTATGAATAGAATTAGAACAGAAGGGTGATAGGAAGGGTGGTAAATCTTTTAAAGAGAGTTATTTTATAAATGTTGGAGATGGAGTAATGAAATAAATTCTGCCTAGTCTATTTATAGGTTAAATTTGACAGGATTCCATTATTTTCATTTGTTTTATATGGGTTAGGTTGTATGTGAATAGTTATTTCTGTCTATGTGTGATTTATTTTACAGATAGATTAGAGTATTTCTAGAGGCATTATTGTGATAGTAAAATAGTTTTATAGTAGTTAAGTACTTACAATTATATAAGGGGGCATACATTAATTACGTGAGCTCAAAAGGGGAGGGGGGGTCCAGCAAAATCTCACGTTACTTGAAAAGAATATACGAAGTGGCCCAAATTTATCTCACCAAGTCTAGATTGAAATAAAAACTGGTCACGTAATTAATGTATGCCCCCTAATTCCTAACTTACAACTTATAGTTTCTACTTTCGCATTATAATTTACTTGTAATATAGCATATATAATGCATGTATGTAACCTTAGTATTATTAATAACTATTAAATATCCATAATAAAACAATGTACACTTCCGGCCACAAGCTAATGCTTCCATAGAAGAGTAGTATAGTAGTAGTATTTAAATTATTATATCATATAAACGTACATTAAAATAATAAAAAGAAGAAAAAAAAAATTGCATGCACCTTTTTACTTTTTTTTTACATTTCTCTTTTTGATATTTTTTACATTAGCTCCACAGGGAATAAATCCCTCAAGGCCTATATCGTCTGGAGAAGCTGTGTGGAGGGTATTTTAAGGGAAAGGAAGTTCTGGGCAGGAAAAGGTATGAGGGCTGGGTATAGGAATCTGGGGGTGGGTCGAGATTGTCCGGCTGGAGAGGTCTAGATTAGGACTCCCTCAACCGAACTCTCCCAATCCGGCCCGCCACGCAGTAGGTAGGCAAATGCATTGGATGCCAAGACTTAGACAGACCTCACCCCATGAATCCGGGCACCCCTGCTAAGTCACCAAACGTAGCGAACCACCTGGGGTGATTTATGGTAGGGGTGATAATTTTATTATTTTTTTTTATTTATTAAAACATACAACGAAGATGCATTTGGTACTTTTGAAAAATGAAACCCAACCCAACCCAATATGCAGATACAATATATGAAGAAAAAAATTACAAAACATTCCACAGAAGCAATATACAGACACAACATATTATGAAGAATCACTTTACAAATATTTCACAGAAACATGTCTTATAAGATGAATTATTATAACCACTCATTTTGTAAAATTTTGGAGGAAGGAACTTGTAAATGATAACGCATCTTCAGGAAACTTTAAAGGACTCGTAAATTTATTTGCTCTATTCCCAATTACATTGTGAATATCAGGAGATCTAAACTACCCAAGACAGACCAAGGAGTTTATGTTTACTTGGTAAGAAGCTATAGCGAAGAGAAGAGAGTATTAAAACCTAAAAACGAGCTTTTTATAACTTACCTCCTTGGCTGAAGGGAAATTTGCACCTACTGACATCTATGGATAATTTTTCCAACTAATTATATTTGTTCTCACCTAAACCTTCAAATCATTTTATATTTTATTTGGAGAGGTGTGAGTCCTAGCTAAGCCTATGTTCAAATTTATACACATTTGATTTATGTACTGTTGGTGTCAAAAAGTTAAAATAAAGTATCCTCCATGATGGACTACAGAAATGCATAAAAAAACAAAATCAGGAAAACACAATAAAAGGTACGGGCTCAAAAATATACAGACCTAATACAATATGTTTACATACAAAATACATGACAAGATTTAAAAAATATATAAACTGCGCCAACCATATCTGGATGTACAAAGTTTGGTACTTGGAGATAATCAGGATAGCTATCAGAACAGAGTTTGTACCTACTAATGACTCGTTTTCCAAATAACATTTTAAAAAATACGATTTCAATATATTGTTTCGAGATTTGTTAGTTAATTAAATAGTTCCCGGGCGGCGGTACTTATAATGTCTCCCAAATTGAAAAGGAAAAATTAGGATTAACAAAACTTTTGAAGCCGGGTTTAGGTTTCGACGCATTTAAAAATACAATAAACAGCTAATAGTAACCCCGTAGCAACGCGATGGTTTTATTTTTCAAATTTCCCCTAAAAGCCTAAAACATTCCAACTTCGGATACAATTTACTCGAAAACTAAAGCTCAAATCGAAAACAATTATGTTACAAATCGACTTCAAATATGATGCAGATTCACCTTTTTTCCGCTTGTACCATTAATTTCCGGACACCGTGTACTACGATATTTTACCTTTAGTGATTCCCAAGCTGGACAATATTGTAACTGGGTGATTAAAGTCACTTTTGGGTTAAGAAATTAAAAGTCATCTGAGGACGATTTTAATTTTCTGTACTTACTATATTATAATTTTTTTAATTTTTTTATTTATTTATTTATTGAAACATTTATTATAATTACAATTTTACAACTAAATATTTTTTTTAGGGGTTTTTTTTACTACCCTTCCATTAAAAGCATTTGCTTGTGTATGGAAGGGGAGTGTACATAAATGCTATTAGTTATTAGTTAGGTATAAGTTAGTACTTAAATAATTAATTGTACATAAATATATGTGAGCTGCAGTATTTATTTGATCATGGTGTGTGTTTTTTTTTAAATGAAAGAATGTTATGGAGAACTAAGATATTTGTAAGATTAGTTGACAGTAGTTCTTTTCTTAAGAACATCTTTAAAATGTCTCTTGACAGAAAGCAGCATTCGGGCCTTATCATTGATGCTTCTGATTTCCTCTGGTAGACGATTGAAAAAAGTTCTTCCCTGATAAGTATAATGATGCTGTGCAAAAGACGTATTTAGTTTTGGGCATAGAAAAACATGTTTAAGTCGAGTTCTGTTTTCATTTAAAAATGGATATTTATCTTTTTCTTTTATTATTTGAATTACTGAATTTTTAATATATAAATCTTTAAATGTGGGTACTTGAAATTCTTCAAACAGGCGTTCTGTTGGGTAGTCTAAGGATTTTTTTAATATAATTTTAATAATTGTTCTTTGTACAATTTCTATTGGAAGAAGGTTACATTTATACGCGGATCCCCAACTAATAATAGCGTATTGTAGAGTGGATTGAACTAAGGCATACTAGATTAAATATAGATTTTTTATCGACAGAAAATTTCTAATTCTTAAAAATATATATATTAATTTTCTGATTTTATTTACTACTTGACATATTTGTTCCTTCCATTTCAGATTTTTATCGATAATTACGCCGAGATATTTAATTTTATTTGTTGTTTTTAATATTGTACAGTTTGATTTGCAATAAAGTTGGCTGTGAATTTTAGTGTTATCGTGTATGACAATATTAAAATTTTTGGGAGCGTCGTTTGGATGGATTGCAAATGGAATTACAAATGTCTTTTCACTATTTAGTGATAGTAAATTAGTGTCGAAAAAATTCTTAAGCGTATTGATGTGTTCTGTGGCCTGTAATTCTACATTTTCCCAAGTATTTTCACTTATTATTAAAACTGTATCGTCGGCGTATGATGTAATTTGACCATGTAGATGTTGAAAAAAAATATCGTTTACATATATGGTAAAAAGGATTGGTCCAAGCACTGTACCTTGGGGGATTCCAAAGCTTGAAATCTCTTGATCACTATTAATACGATTGATTTTTACCACTTGAGGGCGGTTTTTTAAGTAATTGGTGATCCATTTAATCGCGTTGCCTTTTATGCCAATATCATTTAATTTTTTTAATAGTATCTCATAGGATATGCTATCGAAAGCCTTTCTGAGGTCAATAAATATGCCCGCACATTTTTTACCTTTATCTAATGATTCGTAAATGTATGAAGTTACGTTAGCAATTGCATCTTGTGTGCTGAGTGATTTAATAAAATCAAACTGGTTTTTGTGTAGTATTTTATTACTATCTAGGAAATTTACCAATTGTTTTTTTACTATTTTTTCAAAGATCTTTCCTATGTTAGAAATTAGACAAATTGGGCGATAATTCGTTACTTGGTGTGGATCACCAGATTTGTAAATAGGTGAGATTATTGTGTTTTTGTAGTTCATTGGAAATATTCCTTTCGTTAAACTCAAGTTTATTAAATGAGTGATGGGTTTTATTAAGTAAGATTTCATAGATTTTAACATGTGTGCCGTAATAGAATCAAAACCGGGAGACGAACCTCCTTTCATATTTTCTATTATTTTTAAGATTTCACATTCTGTTGTTATTTCAAATGTTGAAAGTATATTACGTTTCTGTAAATTTTTATTTTTATGTTTTTCCGGGTTAGAAGGTTTATGAATATTTTTCGCAAGATTTTTTCCAACATTTGCAAAGAAGGAATTAAATATGTTTGCACATTGTTTAGGCTGTAAATTGGCATCTATAATTTTTTTATCATGTTCGATGTACTTAATATTTTGTGTTTTTTTTTGTATTGTCTATGGCCAAATTCACAGTTTTCCACATTTGTTTATGGTTATTTTATGAACATAATATTTTATTTTTAAAAAACTCTTCCTTACTTTTTTTAATATAAGATGTTAATTTATTTTTATAATTTTTATAAAAAATATATGCTTTTTCATCATGGAGATTTTTTAAAGTTGTTTTATAAAGTTTTTCTTTGTTTCTGATAGATATTATAAGTCCTTTGGTAATCCAAGGTTTTAAACATCTTAATTTTGATTTTATGTGTATTATTATTTCAGTTGTCGAATTTTTAATGTGTTGTGACAGGATTTTTTCAAAGTTAGTCGAACATATTTCAGTATCATCACTCTTTAAAACATTGTTCCAATCTTCCTTTTTTAGTTTTTCAGAGAGAATAGTCATGTCTATTGTTGATTTTTTGTGTATTAAATTATGTTTTTTATGTTTAATATTATTATTATACAGAAGTAAGCATGAATGATGATCAGTTATGTTAGTTTTCCAAACAATTGATTTTAGTTTGTGAAGATCTTTAATGTTTACGTTTGTCCAAATGTGATCTAAACAAGATGGAGTATGTTCTTTTATTTCTCTAGTATTTTTATTTATGCAAGATATGAAATTTTGTTCAGTCATACAATTGATATATTCAGTTTTATTATTATTTTCTATTTTTTCATTAATGTTCACATTAAAATCACCCACCACGAAGCAGAGTTTATTTTTTAATTTTAATAATATGTATTTGAGGTCATTAATAAACGTAATAATACTCGAGCCATGCGTTCTATAGATAGCTATTAAATGATATATTGATTTGCCCAGTTTATAAACGCTAGATAATTCAGCGCTTTTTATAGTTGAATTCTAAGTTTGATACAATTCCAAAAATTTTCCTCAAGAATCAACAGAATGTATTTGTTTGACCTTGGGCCTTATATCAAAATTGATATTTTGAAACTTTGGTGATTTGTTGTGCGCACGACCGCGAAGGTTTCTATATATCGCTCTGGCGTTATGAAATTTGTATAAAATTTACAATTGGTGGCAAAAAAATTTACAATTAGTTTGTTTGTGATGGTGGGCGAGTGGGCATTTCATCGGATGCCGGGGACTCGCTAGTATAAAATAATTTATAAAAATTTGAGGTTCGCTGTTAAATTTATTTATTTTCCTACCTTTCTCTACCGACAAGCGTAGGGTTGTGTACGTTACCTTAATGTGCATTTATAACAAATAAAATAGTGGTTGATATTATAATGATTTAGCTCATTTAATTTTTTTTTCTTAAAGCTTTGAGAAATTGTTATGTTTCCTACAAAAGCTCATTATCATTATGTATTTTCAAATTAAATTATTTCATTGAAATACAACAATGACTTAGTTTGTACCGACCGGTTTCGCTTTACACAAGCATCTTCATTTTAAGATGCTTGTTTAAAGCGAAACCCGTCTGTAAATTAAGTCGTGGTTACAAACTAAGTCACTGTTGTATTTCAATTAATATGTCAAGCTACAAAGTGCTTTCTCTAAATAAAATTGCAACTGTGTTTCGGAAAATCTCGTAAATTGCCAAAAAACGAATGTGCTTTAGACTACACGACTAAAGTAAAGCTTCAATAACTTATCTCCCTCTCAACTTCCGTTCGCCTCGCCCGACCGTTCGCCTCGCCTGATCACATTTTTCAATACGCTCTCGTCACGCATTCACCAGCTTACTCCCCAAGTCAAGCGTGCGTAAAGGCCCGACCGTTCGCCTCGCCCGATCACACTTTTCGTAACGCTCTCGTCACGCATTCACCAGCTTACTCTCCAAGTCAAGCTTGCATAAAGAAGTTTTATTTAAAAAATACCACATGCCGCTGGTAACTTTCACCATCAGTGTATAGTGAATAAACTAAAAACCACATTACTTATTGTCTAAAATGTGTAACATCTTTGGTGATGCTGAATTAGGGCACGAGAGACTGGCCATAGTTTGCAAATTTCGGATTAATTACAATACATTTAGCATTGAAGCAGCATTCCCACATTACCTTTAGAAACTAAGCTTCAAAACTAAACGTAAACCCAATTACCATTTACCTCATTTCACAGCACCAGTAACAATAACATTTACTAAGCGTATTAGAAATTTACCGGCGCGCGTCTTATTGCGGAAGCTTACTTGCGATTTCTATTAATTAGAACCGGTTCGGTTATTTGAACGGTTGGGCAAAGGAGGTAAATAGGCGCCTGAAGAAACAGGATACACTGGATAGAAGCTCCGGTTCTAGCGTCAGGAGCTTTGGGAGTAATCCTCGAGGCTCTGTACCTAATTGTTCTATCCGAGGAGGTCTTACACCTGAAGTATCAGCGCAGCAAGATTGTTTCCCCAGAGATTTACAGCGAGCACCAACCGAACCGTAAGATTGCGCTTGTTTAAATTCTTTGAACTGTATGCAGACTACGGTCTTTACTATGCAAACCATTAACTAAATAAAAACTAAAGAAATGAATATGTTGGTAGCGACTAACAAATTCGGGGCAGTATCTACAAACCATCTATATCAAAAAGTGCTGGTTGTGATCAATTAAGTCCTATTCTACAAACTTCAGCTCTGGTAAAACCATCAAAAAGAGTCCACTCCGTTTATCCAAAACGTATATGTATATATATTTTTTTGTGTTTATTATATACTTATTAAGTGTATGTATTAGTGTGACAATTATACTAGAGTCTCAGGCTACAATTCAGTAATAAATAGATTACACACTATTGGTAACTTTTATGCCAATATCGCTGATTTTCTTAACATGCCTAACTTGTTACCATGTATATTTTTTTCGATTGTTAAGTTTACATATGGCCGGTTTTATAAACTAAGTACCAAATTTCAGTTACGTAACGAACTGTTTTTCGTTACCGGACCCGCTGTCCGTTCGTTATCTTATTTTATGTATTATAAACAAATCTTAATAACAATTAATAAGTTATTATTAACACTATGTTTCTAAGCTCTGGGATCAATGCTGCAAGCAGCTTGCGATTTTACAAGAACCTCCAAGTCGACACATCCGAATAATGCATCGTTATACGGAGAGTGTCCCAAGTAATAAAACTTTCGGACTTAATGTAACCGATGACCGCTACGCGTAATAATAATTACATAGCAGAACTTGTTTATAAATAAACTGTTTTTATAAATTGAATAATAATATTATTGAATATATAAAAGAACTAAAGCTGGGCTTGCATTACTGACTGATTTCGATAATAAATAAATAACCGAGCGCCGAGAACAACTTCCTACTTACAAATGTCAAAAAACGTCAGCTAACGATCGTTATTGCCTCCTCGTGGACTATCACCAATCTTGTCTATAGTCATACTAAAACTTATTGTATCTTGATTTCCCACTAAGCACTTGCATACTGTTTACTAACAACGTATGCAGGGTCACTGGAGGTCTAGATTCGTTCAAAATTAAATGTAGATTCGTTCATTCAAAAAATTAGAGTCCTCGCGAGAGCCTTGAAGGAGTAACCATCTGTTACTTATACTAGGGTGAGTAAGTGGTGGATAACCTCCGATGGATCGTTATCCATTTCACTGACCAAAATCGGTCCGTAAAGCCCGCTAAATAACCGACAGGTAGCCTTGCGAATGTTTATAAAACGGCAAAATCAAGCGGTAGACCAAATATTAGTTAAAAATGGTATCAAGCGTGACGAACGGATAGTTATAAAACCGGCCCTTATCTAACCTTATTTTTTTTCTTCTTTCTACCCTGTACCATGCCTGTTTAAAAAAAGCACATGTATGTAAATATCACTTGTGCCGTATATTCTAAATTGATAATCAAATAACATAGATTCGCATTAACCTACCTGCTAACTAAAAATAAGTCTAAGAAGAAATTAACGCACATCAGTTGATGTCGTCGCTTTTATTGATAAAAGAGGATAAGATCATGCCAAAAATAATGTTATTAAAGCAGATAGGTACCTGCTAATGTTTTTTTTATCTAAATTCCTTACTAGTAGTATAGGGTTGTTAATGTTAGGAGATTCAAACAAAAAAAAATGTTTATTTGTAAATTAGAAATTACTAATTATAAAATTACATATTATGTTAAATTGCTGAACGTGGTTTTAACAATCTATTTGAATTAATGGTTTCCGGCATCTCATCATAATATTTCATACCTTTGTAGAATAAATTGTTTTGCTTATTTTCTTTATCATTTTTTGGTAGTCTGATATCATTTCACATCCTTTTGTTGTTTCTGTGAATGTCTTTGTGATGTATAAATTAATTGGAAAATAAATTTGGTAACTGCTTGTTTATTATTTTATGTATAAATACCTATCATTGCATTCAATGTCAGCATCTATTTCATTGCCAATTTAGTTACTCTAACATTTCAGTTAGGTACTTTAAAATCTATTTCGCCTGATTATTATCTCAACTCTCTATTTTAGAAAATTTCCAACTTATTTTGTTCTCTGTCGTTACACTAGAAAATAATCATTGGTTACTTAAAATGTGGAGTTGTATAATGTGATTATAGTTTTTACCGGAAATTTTTTGACGAGTGCTTCCCAAAAAAGAGATCATTTTCCCAATTTTCTTTTGCGTGTATTAAACATCACCACTAGTAAATGAATAAATAATTTGTAAATATTTTGCTCGGCGGTGGTTACTGAATAAAAAAAGAAATACAATGGTACTACTCTAGACTGACGTAATTAGTCGTGTGGCAGGGTATTTATAAGAAAATAGTCTTTCAGCGTTGGTCAGTTTATTTCTCTTATATACAGGGTTCACAGCTTATAGAAAAAAACAGAGTACAGGAAAGTTGTAGCACAAAGTAAAATCACTTATAGTTTAAACAATGTTCACTAACGTCCTCGCTAAACAAGCATAATAACCTCAACAGAGGACCCGTGGTCTCTTAGTTGGGTTAAGGTTTTCCCGACAAGTAATGTCCCAGAGGGCGCTGTTACTTGAATTTCCAAGGAGGACCCAGAGGGCTCTCTCGACTTGGTACTGGGGAGGATTGGGGAAAGGTTAAGGTTTCCCTACAAGTAATGTCCCCGAGGGCGCTGTTACTTGAATTCCCAAGGAGGACCCAGAGGGCTCTCTCGACTTGGTACTGGGGAGGATTGGGGGAAGGTTAAGGTTTCCCTACAAGTTATGTCCCCGAGGTCACTGTTACTTGAATTTCCAAGGAGGACTCAGCGGGCTCTCTCGACTTGGTACTGGGGAGGGGAGACTGGATACTCTGGCTCCATATAGGTCTGCACGGTGTTATATACCCTTTGGGGCAGGGTAGTGCCAGCCGATGGCGGAGGGGTGGGGGTAGCTCGGCCAATGGGGTGTCTTCTTGTCCGGGTGGTGAGCCGAAAGTCGCCGAGCCGGACCTATGCGTTTGAGGGAGAAAGTATTCGGAGCCGTGCGTCGGACCAAATACCGCGCGCTACAGTCGTACAATAAAAATAAATTCACTCACGCAGCAGTATTACGAAAATTATTCAAAACCTTTTATATTTTTCTGAAAAAAAAACTAAAAAGCATGTGATTTAGTTTTTTTTTAATTTAACAAATATTAATAGCTTATCGAGTACTTTATTATCTACTGCTGTTTAATTTGAATAAAATTTGATTTAATTGAGAATACAAAGTACTTCCTCATTCACCTTTGCAATTCAATATTTTGAAAGATAATAGAATCCGGTTTCTAGTCCAAATATTCACTTTGCAAAATAAACATCGTATGAATGTCCCCAAACTCAAAACAGACCACCTTTTCTAAATGTAACCTTAATGAGAAACAATAGATAGTGGCGGAACGTTCTTAGCTAACAAAGTCTTATTGGGGAATTGGGGGCAATTGTTTGCATGGGGATTAAATGGTTTCTAATTTAAAATGCTTTAAAATAGTACGTGTTTATGACATTCAAACTGTAATTTCCTATCAAGTTTCTCGACAATCAGATTTAGCTTTCCTCAAAACTGCTTAATGATAGGAACTTTAAATTTATTTTCTACGGTTTTGAACGTGATGAATCGTTGAATGGGTATTTAATCATCATCATCATTACATAGTATAAAATGAAGCCGCTCAAAATTTATGTGCGCATTGATCTTTTCAACTACGCAACGGACTTTCATGCGGTTTTCACCAATAGAAAGAGTGATTCAAGAGGAAGGTTTATATGTATAATACATGCTTATTATAGTAGAGAAAAGCCGAGAAATTCAAATATTCAATTCAGGCAGCGGGCAGCTGGCAAGCGGGTGGTGTGGATGGCGTTGTGTTTCGCTAGCCACAGCAACGTGTGGCCGGGTCTGCTAGTATTATACAAAATAAAGTCAAACAATTACAAAGCATTAAAAAAATTTCATCAACAACAAAATAAAAGATACGTTTTAAGATTTTCACGGCCAAAAGTATTTTCGTTATTTGTTTTTGGGGTGTTATGCCGTGTTGCGTTACCTCCTTCTTTAGCCAACGTTTCGGACAGCGTTGCAGTGTCCATCATCAGGGCAGATCCGGCAAAGAAGGAGGTTGCTTGAAAATGGCTTTAGCCGTGTTTGGTGACCCCAGATCTGAATAGCCAGGTACTTCCCAAACTTCCTCTTCCCCACCTCCTTCCCCTCCCCACTACCTTCAGCCTCACAACATACCCCCCAATTGGGGATGCCATAGTCTCACTGGATCCAGACGGGAGCAGTTGAGATTCTTGTGTGGTATTCACTGTAAAAAAAAAAAAGCGCAACACGGCATAACACCCCAAAAACAAATAACGAACAAAATATTACTTTCATTATTGTTTGTTTTAGGATTATGGGCAAATACTAAAATGAAAAGTTTAATTTATGAGAAGATCAAATTAATTTAGATAGGAGTTCCCAATATACATTTTTTTGCAGTTCCCAATATACAGTTTAATCATTCGGTAAGTAAGTATTCGCCCGATCACACTTTTCATAGCGCTCTCGTCGCGCATTCACCAGCTTACTCCCCAAGTCAAGCGTGCGTAAAGAAGTTTTACTTCAAAAATTAAAACACAAGTTATTGTAGTAAAATCATCATTAATGCTACAATACAACCCGATACAAAAGTTGCCCGTCTCCCCTTTCCAAGTTTCTCCTAGCTGCTCCTTGCGCTGTTCCTTTGCCATTCACATAATTAACTTGCCCCACTCCACCCCGAGGGTATTAAAGGCTCTACCGCACCCCCGCGCCCCGCGCTCCTCCCCCAACCCCACCCCGAGGTGGGGAAGGGGGTTGCGCAATCACTTGCTGAGAAATTATAAGGTCTAAAAGGGTTAGCTGCTCGGTGGGTATAATTTAATGCGGCGATTTAGAGTACAAAGTCACTTAGGCAGCGATACAAAAAATATTATCGCGGAGTTGTTACTTATTCAATGCGCACCGCCTTTTACCATGAACCATGATTTTTTATTCAGATTTTAAAAAATTAAACATTGCAAGTAAAAATGTTATTTCACATTTTACAGGTATTATTAGCAATATTCTCCTTCGTATTTTGATGAACTTTCCTAACGGATGTTAGCTATCATCGGAGCAGTCGTAATCGTGGTTCCATGCCAACTCAGAATCAAGTCAACTCACCACCTCTTTGAAGAGTCATTAAAATAAGGTAAGGTAATTTGTAATGCAACAATTTAATATTATTCAGGGGTAATTAAAACACAAAATAAACAATTCAAAAAATTTGAATCAAGACAACAGGAAGAGATTTCTTAAAAAATAAAGATTAACATAAACACAACACAATTAACAGAAGCAACACACTAATTCTTCTTTATTTACTTTATGTTAGAGAATCGTAGAAGAAAGAAAACAAAAGAATACTACACGAAGTGAACTTATTGCAACAATTAAGAAAAAAATGTGTTTTTAATGTGGATGATAATTAACTAAGTACCTACCTATTTAAAATATTACCAAATTATTTATACAATAATAATCTCTTTTGCATCCAGGTACTAGGAATTTATATTATTAATTTTTGGAAAATATTACAACATGCATTATATTTATTTATTGTTCGGTGACGCTTTTAGTGTGACCTTAAAAACTAAAAAAATCAGTAAAATTAAACTTGAAATCCAGGAAATTAAATCGGAGGATTATCGATCTTATAACCTTAATGCAATGATTATTAGAACCCGTTTCACCAATTGAAGACTTTGAGTGTGTGATGACATTACATATATTTAAAAAATCAAGTATATTGGTTAACGAATATTTTGTGCAATTACGTACCTATCCAAGCAATATTTTATCACAGCGAATAAAAATTCTTACGATAAATTATGTTTATAGTTCTATGGTATCAGATACCAAACACCTTCAAGCACACACAACCAAGGGCTGTAAAAATATTTCCTTTTTTTATTGGACTTTAATATTACGTGTTTTATATGGGTTTCTTCCAGCTACTCTATACTGCCAGTGCCTAAAGGGTATATTAGTTAGGTTAGGTTTACTGCCTCTAAGGTATAGCCTATAGGCTAACACTTATTGACTGAATGTGAATTTAGGATGTTTAAAAAATATGTACAAAACTTAGTCCTCCCGAATGATTCCCGCTTCCATTTGAAACCTTCCGATGGAGTTTAAAACTGAGCTGAGGCAAAGGTGCGTGCAAAATGGTGGGACATTACATTTCCATTTTCTTGCGGATTGTAATGACTCGATTATACTAAAGACTGAAGACAATGCGGAGGCTGAGAGACTCCTCCCTTGCATCTCAGAGGGTGATTGGAATAATTTGAGTTAGTTTTAGTACAGACTGGCGGCGAATAACTGGGTTAGGTTGTAGCTCCAAATGATTTGAGGGTAAATTATATTGATTAAGTTTTCTTGCTAGACAAACACTACACTCAATTTATTGTAAACTTCGAAAGTTTGAGCTTCCTAATTTAGGTTAAATGATTTCTGAGAGAATTTACTATTGAAACATGACTGATTGATTTTATGTCAATTCATAAAGATAATTGTACCTTATATGTTTCTTGTGGAAAAGGCGAAAACATCAAATCGTAATTCAGAAAAATTTTTATGTCTTTAAATTAAATTAGATGTATAAAAAATAGGTGTTTTACACATTTGCTGGATTCTTATTATTTGACAGATACTGGTTAAAATATACGTCCGATTAACTGTACCTAGGTATATGTATAAACTAACAAAGCGTTTTCGTAAAAATGATTCTTTTCATCATTGGTTTACGTTGGTATAAATTAAAATGCTTACATTTTTTTACTCAAGGTCAGAAATAAACAAAGGTTACAAAACAATTATGTCTTACATTAAAGTGGTTTATATTTGGTTAAAATTAATAAAAATAGTAACTTCAAAAATTAACTGAAATTATCACAAACAATATCTTGACATAAAAAAATTGTTTAATTATGTTTTGAAGATCGAAATTGTTGAAATAAAAATGTCGATGTCTTTGGAATATTCATTTGCTAAATTATGTATTTGTACATAAAACACCAACGATTTGTCTATGTATACCTACACCAATTTGTAATAGCTGAAAGCCTAAACTCACCCACGACTGCATAACTGAGCAAAGGGTACAGACAGTTAAAAAACGAAACCAAATACATGGATTATGGTCGAACTATTATTTTTTTTTAAATCACCAAAAAGTTTCTAATATTTTAATGAATGTGAAATAAAATCTGTAATTATAGATTATTTGAGAAACAAACTCTTTTAAATCGCTTAGATGGTCCTCGGATTGATTTTTGATAACGCTCGAAAAGTGAAAGTGGTTGTTGGAAATCGATATCAAATAAAGGTGTTTTATATACCATTCGAATCTCCATTATCAAATCACCATTTTCAGATTTGCAACAGATTTAAAGTGGGATTCCAAAAAACCCGCGACTTCAATTGAGTAGAATTTTCGCATAATGATTCCTTGGCTTCTCAGCCATGCAGAACACTCGACTTTACAAAAGCAAATCGAGCGACCAGGTGGGTTCAAAGGAAAAGGGGAAAAAATCCATTATTTTTCCTTTAATATTTTTATAGGTTCAATTTAGGCTTCTTGAATAAACGAATGATGTTTCATGATAATAGCATCAACTCTCGAGTGTTGTGTTTGGGTTAATTCATTTTTTGCTCAACGTAGGGAAATACATTCCCCTATTTTATTAATCTTTTTTATGCATTCTTTAACATACATAAGTAAAGGTAAGTACTTTTTTCCACCTCGTGGCAATTTCTTTAGACCAAACCAGAAGAGCGCGCGGAATAATTAAGGGTGGTCTGTGAGGTAAAAATTAATAGATAGTCATACTTTTCATAGTCAGAGAATGTTCCACTGAGGATTATTGGGTTCGGATCCACGAAGTGATATTTCAATATTTGCGAAACCCTTCAACGAGTAGGTGATCAGTTGGTAGGTATATACTACTTACCAATTTGCCATTATTTTAAAAGCAATGCTTCGAGCTTCGACAGTCCACAGAGCTTTTGAACTTTTCAGATGTGTCTACTTTATCTGAAAGTTCTTCCACCACTTGCCTGAGACCAACTGACTGGGCTTTAGGGCGCGATGTTCAAAGCCAACGGAACGCAAAGCCTTGGGAAGCTTTCAGTTTCCAAGATTCACGCTTTCCAGGAACAGCTGTCTATTGGTGCTGATTTTATAACGGGTATAGCTTTCTATGAATACATTACCACACAATTTAACTCGGAAACTCTAAAGCTAAATAATAATATCAAAAGTGCAACGTCATGAAATATAGCATTAACGACATTAATTCTTTACTATATAATAAATGATTGCAATCAAGTAATAAAGAAGTGTTCTATTCTTTAATCCATGATTGTGATAAATAAATATCGTGTTGTAAATTCTTGACGGTCGAGGTGTAAGACTCTCGACCACAGGAGGTCGCGGGTTTAATACCCTGTTTGCGTATGTAAATATTATTTTTTCACAATTAATTTAAAATTCAAATATATAACATATTTGCTGCACGTTTCGGATTAGAAAATACTCTCAGTATCGCCCTGGTGAAAGACCACTTGCTTGAAATGGCTTTAGCCATGTTTGGTGACCAAATCCGAAACCAGGTAATTCCCCCACCTTCCTCTTCTTCTTTCGTCCCCATCCCCACTACCTTCAGCCTCAAAACTTACCCCAATTTGGAAAGCCATAGTCTCACTGGCCCCAAACGGTTGTGTAGTATTCATATAAAAAAATTATTGCTTAAGCAAATTCAAGAAAGTTCGACGTTACAATTCGCACAAATCTTTTAGTATATATTTTTCACCCTTCTCTAGACGTGTTTTAATGTATTATATTGGCGTAGGCACCGTAGAACCTCTCGTAGAGCGACTAGCCACTAGCTACGCCGCTCGCTACGAGAAAAGCGCATACGTATAATAATATAATACACACATAAGTGTAACCTTTCCCCTACGAAGTGCAGGCTGCGCTGCAAGTGTTTCCACGGCAACGGCCCTCCTCCCGGCGCGGGCCTCTCGCGAGCCCTCTCTCCCCCCCCCCGGTCCTCTAAGCGCCATTTTGTCCTGGAGGGTAAGACACTTTGCCGGTGCGTGAGCTATAAGTATCGCTAGGAGTGGAAGGGATAATCGACATCAAATAATGATTCAAGGATTGCGACGGAGTGCAATTAATTCTTTACTAAACAAATAAAAAAACATAAATTATTTTATTAGTATCTACACAAAAAATACAGTTTTTCTAAACTATCCGTTTAATTAGAATAATGATTATGCATAATTTTATGTATAGCTGACTTTGAATATAAGGGGAAAGTGGAACACGAGCACAATTCACAAAGAATGAAGGCAAGCTTGTACCAAAATATAATAATAAATACGGACAATGAACGCAGAAGTGCCTAAAATATTCGTGTTCGACTGATAATAATATATTAAAATAAATATAAAACATTTTTCCACTTAATTTATTTGAGACCTTAACCAGTTTTAGCCTGTTAAAGCTAACTTCAGACTGATCCAGTCTGAAGTTGAAACCGGTTACGGTCACAAATAAATTAATTGGAAAAAAGTTTAATATATTATTTAATATATTATTACAGTGGAATTCCACCACGAATTGTCACTATCTGAAATAGAAATATTCAACAAGTTGCCAAGAAATGCAAAAAAAAAGTGAATTACTAATTAGTGTCGGATATGTGTTGTCATATTTGACAATCCTGAAACGGAAATTTTGTAGTACAACAGTGAAAGTTTATGTATTTTATTAGAATTGAAATAAAAAACTTTTGCACTTTGTTCCATTTATTTATTTTCACCAGGACCGGTTTCATCCTACTACGGACATTTTCAGACTGGTAGTTAAAATTCTTATGCTACGGAATTTATACAAACTTAGGCAGGGATACACAACATTGTCTGTATATAATGAATGTTTCTATTTGTGAATTTTCTTACTTAATAAAATAAATAAATGAAGATCTAGTCACCAAACACGGCTAAAGACATTTCAAGCCATGTTTTAATTCTGAATGGTGATCTTACACCAGGGCAATACTGAGAGTATTTCTCATTCTGGAACGTTCCGCAAATATAGCTCATTTTATTTTAAATGATTAAATTGCAAAAACACAATCTATCAAATTAAATTTACTTGCGCACGACGGAATTTGAACCCGCGACCTCCGGATGGCTAGTCGAGAGCCTTGCCCCGCAACCACGGAACCAAATATACAATGTCAAATATAAAATGTTGAAAAAAAAACAGAGTGTGCAATTCACACGCGGTAGAAGTTACATACAGGAAACTAAACTAGACAAGAGTAGGGAGACTACAAAGCATCGCACAAAGAGGAGACCGATTATACAATATCATTATCTTGCAGGCTAAATCCTATGCATGTATGCATTTGTCTCTTTTTAGTGTGGCTATTTCTCGTTTCATCGAGTTTCAAATCACAACGGTGCTACAGAAGTTTTCACTTCAAAAAATCTATTCAGTCATCCTGCTTCATGCGTAATTTCTTCCTCGAATTGGTTATTTGCAAATTTTAAGAAGTATCTAAAACGAAGAGCCTTTTTCTATAGAGTATCTTCAACATAAAATGGAAACATCCCGAGCTTTAGAAATACCGCATAAATAGTTAGCTTCTTTAAATTAATGCTCACCGCTTTGTTTGTAAGCAATAGATCTTAAGGCAGGCAGGGGGAGGGGAAGGGGGTCGGGGCAGGTAAGAACCCCAGAACGAGGGTAAATTAATTGACGCACATTAAAAAATACCATTAAAAAGAATAAAGTGAAATGGGGAAAGCGAGGAGCATGGTGCCTAATTAAAAACAGAATTTATTTCAAATAATTCCGCACGCCACCAGATCTTTTTAATGGCACGCAAATAAAAATCACGGGCATTAATTTATTTTCGTGTTCAACTAATTGATTAATGAACTAGGAAATTCTTTAAGATATTAAAGGTCTAATGGAAATTTGTTGGAATAGAAATTTTCACGGCGTTCTCTGCGCCACAATTTTAAACTAACTTATGTTAAATGAATCGCTATTTCAAAAAATCTGAATAACAGTCCCTCTGATCGGAGATTTAAAAAAAACGGTAGACACTTTCATTATCACCTTGCGTGAAATGGCTTTAACCGTGTTTAGTGACAAGATCTGAAAAGCCAGATACCTAGGTACTTCCCAATCGTTCACTTCCTCATCTCTTTTCCTTCCCCTCTTCTTTATGCCTCTCAACGTAAATTGGCGATACCATATTATGTATGCCCAATATTGTATGTCCAAATTGGGGATGCCATAGTCCCACTTGCTCCGGACAGTCGGGAGCAGTTAGAACTTTTGTGCGCTATTCACAGAAAATAAAAGAATCTGGCTATTCAGATCTAGTCAGTGAATTTCGCTAAAGCTGACTAAAGAGGGAGGCGGGTATGGGTACCGCCGCCCCTAGAACCATTTATTGGACAAACAAAACACCCCTGCCACAGGTCACCCCAAGTGGTTCGCTACATTTGATGACTTTGCAGGGGTGCCCGGGTTCATGGAGTGATGTTTGTCTAGGTCTTGGTGGCGGATACGTTTGCCCAACCACTGCGTGTCGGGCTGGATCGGAGGAGACTGATTGAGGGAGGCCTTTTGACCTCCCTTCGCCTTGCACCGCAGTGTGAGGAATAGATTCATACGTCCGTCACTCATGGCCACACTGACCCTCAGATTCCTACCCACCCCTCATACCTTTTTCCTTCCCATATCTTCTTCTCCTTTCTTTCCCTTAAAAAACCTTCCAGAAGCAACTGATCCATAATGACATAAAATCAGAACTTGAACAGAACTTCCACAGAACTTGAAAATTAACTTTGTAATTTGATAAATTGTTCGAATTCTTTGAAACAACTGGAGCTTTAGCCAAACAGAAAAAATCAAAAGGTCTAGCAAATGCTTTGTAAGGATATATGAGTACCTACTCCTTTATCTTTTTGTCTTTTTAGCTTATTATAAAATACTTGCTGACCCGGCCACGCGTTGCTGTGGCTAATAAAACACAACGTCATCCACTGGATGGTTATCCAACCTTTATAACCACCGCCGTCTTTGAGTTTATCGCGAAGAGACAGACAGATTCCGCGGAGAACTTTTATTTATAATACGTAGAGATGGTGTGAAAGATTATAATAATGTGCATGAAATGCTTGAGATAACTAACGTATTTAAATTAATAAGGATTAATACTGTATCCGTCTAAATAACTTTTCAATTACCGCAATGTACGTGACCATTTTTTTAGAAGATAGAATGGGTATAGTAAGCTATCCGTAAAAGATAGATATATGCCTTCGCGGTCTTTTTTGTAGATCTATAAAAGAGCAATATCCCACCATGCATTGTTTTGTTATATCCCAAATGGATTAGGCAGCGTTTTCGATGAAAGCTACCAGGCAGCTCGATTTTTTCCGACACTTCTTTCAATTATCGTGATGTTTCAACCAATTTACACAAATCCTTGACAAATTACATACCTAAACCTTCCCCACGAAACACTCTATCTATTGGTGAAAACCGCATGAAAATCCGTTCGGTAGTTTTCGAGTTAATCGCGAACAGACAGACAGACGACGCGGGGGACTTTAATTTATAATTTGTAGAGATTGGCCATGGGCGTTTAACCAGCCAGTGGACGAAAATCCACATTTCGTCGAAAGTTGTTCTTACGATCGTGCAGGGCGGTTACAATGAGAAAGATTAATTATTCTCCGTACCAGCTTTTTAAAATTATAACTCAATATAGAATTTATTTCAATCCGAATTAGCTTTAATTTATACCTTCATCCAAAAACGCTGAAAGGCGTGATGATAAAACTATTAAAAAATGTACTTTTTGTAATTATTTTTTGATTGTATTTGAAGTATTTATCATTTTTCAATAATGTCTAAATTTAATAAGAATGTTAAAAAAATCTGAAATATATTTATTTATTTATTTATTTATAAGTACATGTTACATACATAATAAATTTACTTCACGAGATACATTAGGTCACCATATTAGGCAGCTGCCTGTATCATGGTGACCAACGGAGGATAGTTGTTTGAATTGGAGTCTAGTACTCGTAAGTGTAAACATCTAAGTATATCTAAGTAAAATAATAAAAATAAAAAAATTATAAATTAATATCATTCATTTCTTATGAATTTTTTTTCTTTTTTTGGTATGCAGTATTATAAAAAGAAAGAAAAATAAGGTTTCTTTAAGTACCAACTAAATGTAACATGAGTAAGTATAAAGAGAGTATATGAGTGTAATAAATAGGCGAGAACTAGGTAAGTACTTATACTGGAGGGAACTGAATGCAATAAGTATTTTTAAACAAAAACAATCATTACAATATTATGATAAATACCGAACTTGAGAATTTGCAGTATATTTTTTCCAAGTTTTATTAGTATTTTGATATATATATATATCAAGTGTTACAATGAAAATATTACTGTAAATTTGCACGTCTCGGTTTAAATAAAGTAAAAAAGAATAAAGAAGAATAAATAATAAATTTATATCACTATCTGAGTATGTGAAACAAGTTGTAAACACTATCATAGTCACTCATCAGAAGGTCAGCAAGCGCCTTTCTGAAAGTGAGATATTTGGCTTTAGATTTTATTTCAATTGATAAGTTATTAAAAATTTTAGGTGCAAGAAAGTTGAACTGGGACTGTGCCATTGAAGTTTTTGTTGTTGGAATAATATAATTGAATTGGTTAGAATATCTTGTGTTATATTTTGAATCTATAATTTTTTTTTTGTAAATTTGAATTTGAAATAAGAGGTAATATTTTTTACGTATATGGATTTTATATTAAGAACTTTGAAGTGTTTAAATAGGTCTTTCGTGGGGTGTGTATAATGTACTTTGTAAATAGTCCGTATAATTAATTTTTGGGCTTTAATTAATGGGTCTAATACAGTTTTAGATCATCCTCCCCAGACAATTATACCGTACGATAAAATTGATTGACACAGGGAAATTAGTTTGTAAGTGCGCAAATAAATACACAAATGGACCAATTTTTGTCAAGAAACACACGTACGTACATATTTTTTAATGATCTAATTGAAACTAAACTTAAAATTCTAAAACATGCGTTTGCTAGATAATGTATTGATTTATTTTACTGCATTTTTATGATTATATTATTTGAAATGGGTGTGGTATAATACAATTTTTTTTTTGAAAATTTAACAAATCTGCCAACGACCTAATACTAAAAATTAAAAAAAAAATCTCAAAATTTATTTCATGCGAATGCTAGATAAAAGAACAATCTTTCGAAATCCATTTATAATTTTTTGTGGAAAAGAGTCAATACGTCTAAAATCTGATTTGTAAATGACATATTTCTGGTTTTCTCTGGTAATGCCCTCTTAAATAATTAAACTTTGGCAAATTTTTGTGACCTTCTTTGTAAATATATAGTAAAAATTATTTAAAATACCGTTTTCAGCGGCGTGATCTCATACGATGAAAGCAAATTTTCATTTTACATACCTAATTGAAATTTTTAATGCATAATTATTGTCAAACACACAAAAAAATTTGTCTTCAAAAATCTTGAAAATTTTTATTATATAATGGCACATATTTAAATAAACTAGCTGGTTCCCAGCATGCGTTGCTATGCTATTTAATAAATAAATTGTTTCTCCCTGCGTGTCCTTTCCCATTCGTCCCGTTCTCCTTCCGCCTCCCCTTCCTCTCCCGCGTTCCCTTCCCCTCTCGCGTTCCCAATCCGCCTCCTCCACCTTCCCTCTCCCCACTTCACTCCCCCCCTTCCCCCGTCCTGAGAACCACCCTCCCGAGTTCCCCTCCCCCCTCCCAGATTCCCCTCCACCATCCCGGGTCCAACTCCCTCCCGCGAGCCTTCTACCCGATTTTCCCTCCTCCCAACCCCCATTCCGCATTCCATACATTCATTCCCGCTGCATTCAGTTTTCAAACAGCTTGCGTGCCATCTATTGCAATTTTTTATACAAAATTCATAATGCCAGAGCTCACCAGTAGCTTTATACAAAACCTTGTCCTGACAATAACGAACACAAAAAAAAAGAATTATCCAATTTGGTGCAGTCGTTCGTAAGTTATGCGCGTACATACATTTCGGCGATTCATTTTCATGAATATAGAAGAATATTTAAAAGGCAAAATAAAGTAGAACATTTCCGCTATAATTATTAGTTACCTATACCTTTTGATCAAAAAATAATTTTTGATTTGTTTAAGTATTTTGACCCAAAATCCAAATATAGGTTTTATGTTAAACGTTTAAACGTTTTATTTACAAGTGATTTATAAGCACAGACAAAATTCCCTACGTAATATAATATGTAAGCAGTTGTTTTGGTTTGAAGTTAGTGGTTATATCTACCGCAAGTGGCTATAGAGAGAGTACAGCGGTGCCGGTGGTACAGGACATGAAGTGGCTTTCCGGTGCGGGCGGCAGTGGGCAATAAAAAAGAGTTATGGTTGGTAAAAGGAAACTCGCCGCCTTATCCTGGAATCCTGGGAACATTCAAGGTACATTCCAGGAACATCGGGGCGGAGAGGTATACACAAGCTACGGGAAGGGATCAGGAGATCAACGGCGAGCAGGACGTTAATCATCATTCTGGATTCAGGACCTGCCCTCCCGTCCCGAAGCCACTCACTTCTCTTATGTACATACTACCACTACTACCTACTGCGGAATGTGGGTCATTATATTGTCTTCGCAATACCTCAAGGTATAGGTATAATATATCATAGTTATAATAATAATAATATTTGAATGATTTTGGTGCCTTCACCCACACACCTTGTCGTTGACAGTTGTTATTGTAGTAATAACCTTGCAGTTTTTGTATTGTGTATATGCAAAAAATAACGTAAGCTAAAATAAAGTTTTGCTGTATAGAAACCTACATTATACATTTATAAAAAAAAACCATGGATAAAATGCGAGAAACAATTTACAAATATTGTGCCTCAATACAGGTTCACCTAGTGAGGCAGGCTATGCACAACTAAAAAAATTGTATTTGATATAACCGTTCTTACATTACTTCCTGTTTGTTATTTTTTTGTACTGATGTAATCTATTTGTAAACTACATTGAACATGTACGTTTTTAGTTATAATGTTGCCAATTTCATTGAATAAAGATATTATTATTATTATTTATAAAGCGCCGTTTTTGTGAAAAAAAAATCTAGAAAAACTACAAGCTATACAAACAATTTAAAAGAACTTATGGCTAAAAATTTCATCCACCGGTTCATTGATCACCGACACGCAAATATATGTACAATGTTTTGACCAATGAACGCGATGCTGACTAAAAATGGACCATTTCTTGTTGTTTTTTTATAAAAACATGCTTCAGAAATTTTTTTAAATATTTCTGAAACAATACATAACTTAAAAGGACATCAGAACAATTTGGGAAGCCGGTATGGGTACCGCCGCCCCGCGAACCATTTATTAGATAACCAACGCCTATGCCATAAGTTACCCCAAGTGGTTGGCTACATTTGGTGACTTAGCAGGGGTGCCCGGGTACAGGGGGTCAGGTATGTCCGGATCTTATGGCGGCGGATGCGTCTGGCAGGGAAATCTTTTGACCTCTCTAACAGGATTCTCACCAGTATTTGGACCGCAGCGGAAGGGATGAATTCATTCGTCTGTCACTTCTGGACACGCTGACCCCCAGATTCCTACCCACCCCTCATACCTTTTTCTTCTAAAAACTTCCTCTCCTTCCTTTTCTTAAAAAGATCCTCCACACAGCATCCCCAAAGATTACATAGGCCCTGAGGGGAATTATTTTCCTCAAAACTAATGTAAAAGAAAGAATACTTTCCAGCTTGTAGGTAATCTCGGCCACCCAGAAAAATCGGCGGTTATGAGCATTTAATTGAAAGCGGCCATTACTTTGGATTTGTCCCTGAAGACCTGGCAAGACCTAAAACACATAGATTAGGTAGACCTAATTACGGAGGCAATCGAAATTCACAAAAAATGCCATTAATATTTATAAAGACGACGTGGCCAAACTCAAAAGTTCTTCGTATCCGATTAATTGACGACTTCACTAAAACGCCCCCCCCCCCCTTCCCCCCTCGCTAGGCTACTGCTCACACATCTGATCTTATTAAATTGAAAAATACCGTTAAGTGATCATTAAACTTTGTGAAATAAAAATTCTGTGATTTGAACGAGAAGCATTTTATTTTCTATTTTTAAGGTAGGTAAAAAAAAACTCGTAATAAATGGATACCTAAAAAAAACCACGTATGCGTGGTCTTAAGAAAATTTGAAGTTACTAAATTCACAAAACACTACTAAAAATCTTTAGAAAAAAACGTTTATATGTATTTTTTCGAAATTTCTGGAAAAAAAATATATTCATGTAGGTACTACTTACTATTATGAATTTGGTCTGACATATATATATATTTTTTTTATTTATCTATAATAAAATATATTTACAATGGTTTTATTTGTATGCCTGTCTCACTAGGGTATACCTGTGTCGAGACAGGCGTACTGGTATATATATATATATAGTAGTTACAAGGATATTTCAGGTAAAATACATATTTTGAATAGAATTAGAACAGAAGGGTGATTGGAAGGGTGGTAAATCTTTTAAAGAGAGTTATTTTATAATTGTTGGAGATGGAGTAATGAAATAAATTCTGCCTAATCTATTTATAGGTTAAATTTGACAGGATTCCATTATTTTCATTTATTTAAATGGGTTAGGTTGTATGTGAATAGTTATTTCTGTCTATGTGTGATTTATTTTACAGATATTTGTGTAGTGTGGCGTCCTATACTTATAATCCATTTTTTAATATCTTGTTTGAATTTTGTAAAGGAGTCACTTTGTCTGATCGTAGTTGGTAGTGTATTGTATAGTTTGCAAGCTATGTATTTAGAGTGTCTTTGCCCGAAGGTGGTTTTGAAAAAAGGAGTTTGGAGAAGTTCGTTGTTTTTGGCTCGGGTATTGTGTAATGTTTGTGTAGCTTTGTATGGTGTTTTGTTGTTTTTGTGTAAATTAAGTAATATGGATCTTGAGTAGAGCTGTTTTATGTCCATAACGTAGAAGGAATTGAAGATAGTATCAGTGCTGGTAGTAAGCGGCATTTTAAGAATTATTTTTATGATTAGTTTTTGTGCTTTCATCAGGGATCAAGGCTAGAATTCCGTATGCGATGTGAGATTGGCACAATGAGTTATATACTGTTTTTAAAAGTTTTAGGTTAAGGAAATTGCGTGTTTGTTTGAAAATATTATAGGAACAAATAATACGGTGTCCCTATCCAGAATTTTTTTCTATTTTTTTGACAATTTTTTTTTTGGCATCAAAAAATACTCACTCTACCTCAAATTTTCACCCTCCTACCCCCACTCTTCCATTTTTTAATCACGATTTTAGTATTTTTGTATGAACAAAATTAACCGTCTTTGTATTTCAAACAGGACGAAATTATTTATGTTGTTGAATGACAGATGGCGTTACGTCCGCCACATCGAACTTTCATCCACACATGCGCAAGTCATTCACGAGAAGCGTGGTGTCATTTTGACATTTCATGCGGCATTTGTTATGTATCACTATGTTATTGTTATGTATTGTTGTGTTGGTGTTTTTTTTTTGTCGGCGGTCACCGTCTACAGCAGTGTTCCGCAAAGAGTGTGCCGCGGCACACTCGTGTACCGTGGTCATTAATTTATTAGAAGAGCGATTGAAATATTGTTGTTATATAATGTTGTAAAATTGTAATTATAATAAATGTTTCAGTAAATAAAAAAATAAAATAATAATAATAATTGGTGTGCCGCACCGCAAGCGAGATAAAAATGAGACCCAGAGTATTTTAGAGACCCAGGATTCAGATTTTGCTCCTCCGTTTAGGTGATTCGCTCAGTGACTGCCGCCAGCGACAGTCGCTTCTGTGACAACAGATTTTTTCGCTCCCGAACCGCTCTGTCTGGCTCGTGTTTACACGGCCAGACACCTGCTATTTGTCAGCCGGCCGGACCCCGACCGGCTCACTGCTTAGGCCACCGCGCCGCCAACTGCCTTTTTCAAGGCAAAGAAGAACAAGAAGGACGACCTGGCCCCACCGAGAGAAGAAGCCCCCAAGAACACCCCCGCAATCCTAAAGCGGAAATATAGGACACCTGCCGTGCGGATGATTCCCGCGCGGCTCCTTTCTGCCACCCCAGAGGATATCACCACCTACCGAACAAAGACTGGGACCATCAAGGTCCCCAATTCCCAACCACTGCAGCCCCATCCCGCTGACCCAAGGACGAAGCCGGCAGCCATCCCCCTACCGCCCCCGAAGATGCCCGAGACCGCCACCGCAGCCGGGCCCAGCCGCCCTCCAGTAGGCCCAGCTTCAGGCTACGTTCCGCCCCCCAGATTCCAGCCCCATCAGGACATGGAGATGACAAGAGAGGAGGAAGGTTGGACGAGGCCGACCAACCCCATCAAGAGGCCAGGATCCCCGCAGGAACCCCGGGCGGTTGTTGTCGGCAACCGCTTCGGCAACTTGAAGGAGGTATCCGAAGGCGGCGGCGCGTCGCAGGCGAAACGCGCCAACACTAATTCATCTACTTCCTCCACAGGTACCACGGGCGCCGCCAGGAAGGACCGCGTCCCCCCAGTCGTGATGACCCTAGGGACCCTCTCGCACGGACAGGTCACCTCAGCGGTGCAGGGCCACATCGGGCACATGCGTTTCGAGATCCGGTACAGACCAGGGGGAAAGGTCAACATCCTCCTGCAGAGCATGGCGGATCACCGCGCCCTCACCAACGGGCTGCGAGCGGAAGCACGCGGCTTCCATACCTACACGGCGGAGGCAGACAAGATGAAGAAGGCAGTGATAAAGGGCCTGCCTAACGTGGCTACGGAGGAAATAGCCGAAGACCTTACGAGCCAAGGCTTCGCCCCCGTCAAGGTCACCAAGATGACGACCACCACGGCCGAGTACCCAATGTACTTGGTCCACTTCAACAAGGAAGTTAACATGGGCCAGCTGAGGGCGGCCGTCAAATACCTATGCCACTGCAGGATCCGCCTGCAAAAACATCGCAGCAACCACTTGCAGCACGGGACACAGTGCTACCGCTGCCAGAACTTCGGGCACGGGTCCCGCAACTGCTCACACACCGCAAGGTGTGTGAAATGCCTAGTGGAGCACGCCTCCGCCGAGTGCCCCAAGACCACCAGGGATGAGCCCGCCGCGTGCTGCAACTGCGGAGGCCCCCATCCCGCCAACTATAGGGGCTGCCCGAAGAGGGTGGCATACGTCGCCTCACTGCAACAACACCAGCGACAGCTCCGCCGGGAGGCGCCAGGAGGCAGGACAGAGGCGCCAGGAAGCAGGACACATCCTCATGCGCATCAGACGACGAGGAATGATGGACGCACCTGGGCCCAAGTAGCCGGAGGAGCCTCAGGCCCCCAACAGCGCGAGGAGCAGCCCCGCTCGCAGCCCCGCACGCAGCAGCCCGCAGGAGAGGCATACACCGGCGCAGGAGACGCACAACTGATGATGGCCCTGCTACAGGGATTGAGACGGGTGCAACCGCAGTTGGCCGCAGCCGGATCCAACGAGTTGGAGAGGGCATGGATCCTGATGGATCTCATCACGTCCACCATCAATGTCTAATCCCCAGATGGTGAACGTCCTCCTGTGGAATGCCCACAGCATCCGTTTTAAAATTGACGAATTGCTCGCTCTGGCAAACAATACTAACATTGACATTTTTCTCATTACAGAAACTCATCTTAAAACCGACATTCCCTTGAGAGTGCCCGGCTTCGAAGTACACCGAGACGACCGACCGGAGGGCGCAGGCGGAGGCACCGCCATATTCGTTCGTCAAACCATTACATCTACAAGAATCCCTACTCCGAAGTTGAAGCATACTGAAGCCACGATTATCGAAGTCACCATAGAGGATAGAGCGCATACCATCATCGCCGCCTACTGCAACCATCCCAACCTACTGGTTAGAGAAGATCTCGATAAATTACTTAATTTGCGCCCTATTGTCATTCTAGGAGGAGATCTGAACGCCAAGCACAATTATTGGAACAACTACAGAGGCAACGCGAATGGGAAAACGCTCTTTTCACATATGCAGACGCACAACTACACGATAATGGCGCCGGACAAACCGACTTACCACTCAGCACGCGCAATGTACCCAAGTACTCTGGATATCGTACTTGAGAAGAACGCCAAGACCATCTCGCCATTGCGCACGCTGGACGAACTATCGTCGGACCACCTGCCCGTGAGCTTCAGTATAGGAGGAACGACTTCAAGGAGCCCCAGAAAGCGGCGAAACTACAAGGACGCCGACTGGGAAGGATTCAAAAAAGAGATTAACGAACGGATACATCTCACGTCGGCAACTCTGCGCTCAAAGGAAGAGATCGACGAAGCCGCAAGCACTCTGACCGAAATCATCCAAATTGCACAAGACACTTTCATCCCCCTCAAAGACGAACAGACATACACGATCAAGCTTCCCGAGCACGTCTTATCGCTCATTAAGGAGAAAAATCGCCTGCGACGCATCTACCATCACACGCGCGACGGCTACTTCAAAACGGCCTACAACACTCTACAGCGGGAAATCAAGCAGGAGATCACCGACCTCAGACGCGAACTTTGGACGAAGAAAGTTACGTCACTCACGCCAAAGGACAACAGCCTATGGAAAATGGCAAAAGCGCTGAGACACGAGGATCACGCGATTCCCCCGCTAGAGAAGCTAGACGGATCAGGGTTGGCACTTTCACTCGAAGAAAAAGCAAACGCGCTCGCCGATGGATTCGAGAGAGCCTACGCAGCCACGGACGGCCTATCGGACCCGGAAACGGATCGACTAGTAGAAGAGTCTCTAAGAAACCTCGAACAAGCCGAGCAGACGAACGCCGCCGATATTCACTTCAGCACACCGAGCGAAGTAGCCGTCATTATCAGGCGATTGAAGACAAATAAGGCGCCGGGAAGCGATCAAATACATAACATCCTACTGAAACATCTACCTCAGAAAGCCATCATCTTCATCACCAAGCTGTTCAATGCCTGCCTCACCATCGGACATTTCCCCGAGATCTGGAAAACGGCGACCGTGCTGCCCTTTTCCAAGCCAAATAAGGACAAGAAGCAGCCGACAAACTACCGGCCGATTAGCCTACTCTCCACGCTGAGCAAGGTATTTGAACAGGTGATACTCAACAGACTTTTACCACACCACGAAGACACTTTGCCAGACGAACAATTCGGATTCAGGAAAAGGCATTCCACCACCCATCAGCTATCCAGAGTAACGGAATTCATCGCGAGAAGATTCAACGAAAATCGCTACACCGCCGCTGCATTGCTAGACTTGGAAAAGGCATTTGACACCGTTTGGATCAAAGGGCTCCTGCACAAACTACACAGACTGAACACGCCCATATACCTAACGAGAGTGATACAAGAATACCTCAAGAACAGATCCTTCCAAGTCTTCATCAGGAACGCGCTGTCGACACTACGTGAGATTCCAAAAGGCGTGCCACAGGGAAGTCTACTGGGACCTCACCTCTTCAACATCTTCACACACGACATCCCCCATGACGAGAGATGCAACCTTTCCATCTACGCAGACGACGTCAAACTTTACGTTTCCTCGACGCAAGCAGACATGGCAGCCATATACCTACAGAGGGCGCTCGACGCACTCGTAGAGTTCTACAAAAAATGGCGACTCAAACTGAACGAGGCGAAGACCGAAGTCATAATGTACTCGAGGAAAAATAAAATAAGAACACCAGACGTCAACATCGAAATGGGAGGACACGTCCTAGAATGGAAAGATGAGGTCGTCTACCTGGGCCTCACAATGGACTCACGTCTCAACTGGAAATCTCACGTAGCCAAGATGCACGTGAAAGCCAGAAAGGCAGTCGGCGCGATGAAGCCAATCTTCAACAGAAGAAGTCCGCTACTTCCCAGAACCAAACTCCTGATCTACTATTCGCTCATTCGACCGGTACTGACTCATGCTATCCCCGTGTGGGGCAGCATCTCTCACTCTGACCACACAAAACTACAGACTTTACAAAATCTCTGCATTAAAATCACGTACAACACAAGACTCAGAACAAACTTGAAAAGACTACATGCAAGAGAAGAAATACCGACCTTATTTGAATACACACACAGACTGACCGACCGATTTTACAAGTCACTTCAACATAGTAAAAATAAACTCATCAGAGAAATCGGTCAATACAATGCACCTAGCGATCTCCCTTTCAGGTACAAACACAGACTACCCAAACATATTCTGATGGACCTTAATCACATTTGGCACAATCCTGAATCAGACGCGGATGACTGAGCGATCGGTAGGTATTCCCAATCACCAGACCCCTCCCCACAACTTATGTCTATATATCTATGTATATATTTATATAATAATATTTATTTTATCTATATGTATGTAAGTTTATCCTAAAAATTCCCATAAAGTATATATCACATAAAAACAGACACCCACACCCATCACCACAAAATGCAGGATTTCATCTACTGAAATCACTGAAGGCCGCACAGTTTCATGTTGACTGTCGGCCGACTCCTCCCGGATAAGGTTTTTCATGGTTTCCTTATTCCCAAAGGCAAATGCGGAAGAGCTCCAAATAAAAGGACATGACCGACTCCTTCCCACTCCCAACATAACACAAACACACACGTATGTATATATTTACCATGCTTGATGCCGGTTGCTTTGTTGAGCTATGCAAAACATGCAATTTTAGTAGGGTTTTTACATAACAACTTTTCCCTACCGACAAAATACATGACCTCTAAGTCTATATTAGCCAGGTACTATTTTTAAATACCCACATGAGGTAAAAATTGCAAGGCGCATATGACGCCGTTCTATTTGTATAAAGAACATTAACTTTAAATTCAGTAAATTTAAATGATTCATCTCCTCAAGATACATAAGAATCTAGTAAATGAAAAAAAAAAAAAAAAAAAAGCTCCTCCGTTTAAAAAAAGAAGAATGGGTAGTAAAACGTGCATATCTCGTATTGCTCATTAGCTCAACAAAAAACGCAAGGCTGGAATTCTAATATTTTAACGTCATCGGACTTGCCTTCCTTTCCTTACTTTTGACATCAAGCTTTCAATCTTGAAATCTTTCGCGCTACGTTTGTTGTTATTATGTTAGTGTGTGGTTTGGTTTATTTATGAACGATAGTAATAAAATGTTCCCAAATGTCATGGCTGCCGATTCAGAAAAAAATATAACATATATTTTTTTAAGTGTGACCTGCAACCTATGGACATGGACTGGGTACAAAATCCATTCTCAGATAGCATTTCTCTTGAATAATTACCGATAAACGAGCAGGAAGAATTCACGGGGCTAAAAACTGATCGGACAATAAAACTAAAATTTTCCGAAACAGAGCTAGCACATTTTTGGCTGCATATAAAAAAATGAGTGTCCACTGCTTTCAAAGCGTGCCGTTGCAACTTCCTTGCCATTTGCCACGACCAAATGCGAATTGGGGTTTCAATTACTAAAACACTGATTAAATTTAAAAAAAAAGAGAACGCGGTGTGAGGACGATCGACGAAAAGATGAGAGCAACATTATCAACGATTGCTCCAAATATTGATCCTCTGTGCTCTGTTTTTGTGGATCGCTGGATTTCGATTTTTCCCTATAACATAGGGAAATTTCCCCTGAGATTCCTTATTTGAATATTTAGATTTTACTGGTGGGATACAACATATTATGCATAAAAAAAAAATTATAACAAATATTTTTTAATGTGCTGTTATGTGCACAGGCGACTTGGAAAACATGTAATACCATAAAATATTAAAAAATCCCTCAAGGGCTCTTAAACTAAATATTTTCATATTAAATTGATATTAATAATAAATATTAAATAATCATTTGTTTTTTTCTTTGGTGTACCACTAAAATTTCTTGATTTGGTAGGCGTACCTTGAACATAAAAAGTTTGCGGAACACTGGTCTACAGTGCTCCATTCCTCTTTCTGTCATAGATTCCACCCCCACACACTTACAATACATTCGTTATTTTTTACTTAACAACCAAAATATTCACTAGAAATAATTTATATGGCAGAACAACTTTGCTGGGTCAGCTAGTATTTCATAATAGTTGGAAATTATTAGATTACATAATGTACTTCACAATAATGCAAACCCGGAGAAAAAGAAAATACTTAAATTTTCGTTCAAAGAATAAGTGGGAATTACCAGACACAACCGGAAATATGCATTTTTAAATGAAATTCTCGACGTATCGATCACTTTTTTTAATTTCCAAAGATTTTTATTTTATCTAGTAAAGTTATGTTTGAAATTATGAAACATAAGTTCACTTTTGTTATAATAAAGTTATACCGTTGGTCGTTGGCAGATTGTTAACATTTCAAACAAAATGTTGTATTATACCTACTTTAAATCATATAATCATACCGTAAAATAAACACACTTTAAATTATTTAATCATACAGTAAAATAAATCAAAAAATTATTCCGAAAAGCTACTTTTCAGAATATTAATTTTAGTTCAAATAAAATCATTTTAAAAAATCCCGCGCACGTGTTTTGCGACGAAAATAGGTACTTTAATATGTCTATTTATGTAAGTACGGTCTTATGAACAGATTTCTTAGTCTTATTTCAGATTTTATTGCACACTTATTTTGCTTAGACATCATTGAAAAATTATAAATACAAATATCAAAAAAATAATCACAAAAGTACATGATTTTATTAATGTTATCATCACGCGTGTGAGCATCATCGTGTGAGCATCATCGTGTGTGTGTAGGTATATAAATGCTGGTACGGATCAATCTTTCTCATCGGAACCGTCCTGTACAATTGCACGGGGTTTTGAAATTTGAATGAAGGCCCGATTCGTGATAATTTACCGCTCCTGTTCGCGGCTTCGCAGAGCAGTACACGATCGAGTTCATAAATTCTTAGGAGGAATAAAATTATGGCTAATAAGGAAAACCGTTTTTGAAATAAAATTTTAACCCAACTCTAATTTTCGAATTTTTTTCACGGAGTATTCTAAAATCATATCTGTTTCAGTGATGAGTGCCATCTATGGAACTTATATTGGTACATTACTAAAGATAGTCAGAAAGCGCTTTTCTCTAGAAAAAGGTTTAGAACATGAATAATTGGTTGAAAAACTTTTGTTGTATTTACATTAAAATTCGATAGATGTCATGCAAAATAATATTATTATAATAAATAATAAAATCGTACTCAGGAAGGATATTTACATTTCATTTTACGGATTAAAATAAAGCAATTGATTTTTTTTTATTAAATTTAATGTAACAAAATATTTATAACATTGCATTAGATAATAAAAACAACAGAATGTATTGAAAAAACATCCAGAAAATAAAACATGAAAAAAACATATATTTTCTTAATATAAACAAGTTAGTGCTCAATAATAAAATACAAAAGATATTTGTACAGCTTTCTAAAAATTGGTGTTTTAAAAAATCAGTACATTTGAAAATTGTTATAATATTTTACCGGTAAATCATTGCTTCCCATAAAACAGAGAAGACGTTGATTGATTTTTCTGATTTAAAATTTATTATATTTTTTTAAATAATTTCGAAGGCTAATAAAACAACATTTTGTTGCTCTTCTTATATTAATCATAAAATACCAGTAAAATCACCCATCAAAAGCACTTATAAATTATTGTGTTTTGAGAAATGAATGTTATTTATCAATTTATTATTATTACATTTATATAATAGTGTATTATTATTTATTGTAAACATATCTAAACTTCATTTAATATCCCCAAACGAATATCAATGGTACCAGAGGACTGTGTGGAGGCAGGATTTGTGCAAAAGTTGTACACAAACTAGAAAATACAGAAAAAAAGAGTGCCCACTAGATAGGTACCTACTTAGTTTCAATATGGTATTAATAATATTATTGGCATCATTATCATACTTTTTTATTTATTTAATTATTTATCTATAATTTACCAACTAATAGGTAACATTAAATTAGAGCTGAATGATATTAATGAAATAACAGAACACTACACCACGGCTGAGTCTTTAATTTAAGCACCTTATACTGCTTATAAAAGCATAAGTATTAGCGTGAACTGAGCCGCGAATTACGGGAAAGGAACGAAGCTAACGGTGTGAAACGTCGCTTGCAGTTACTTCGTTTCTTTCGGATAATTCGTGGCTCGGCTCACATTCATATTCGTGCATGTGTACGCAGCTTTAAGATAGTCTCATAACGTAGCATTGCATAACTATATCACTCGCTATATATTCCTAATATGAATGTATAGTGAGCGATATGCTGATATAGTTCAAGCCCACATTTATTTTGAGGTTGTATCTCTCTATCTGTGACTAGGTTTAGCCTCTACATTTTAATGCCTTTTAACATGACCATTATTTACTACCAAAATATGCAATTAATGGCCACAATGCATTCAAAGACAGAAACGTTGACCTCTAGTGAAGTGTTCTAATGCTCCCTAACGAAATAATAAAAATCATTACCCTGTCTTCTCAGCTATTATCTCTTGATATTCTAAAGTCTCTCTTGAGCTAATATCAAGTGCATTGATTGATGATAAAAACATCCAGTCCCAAAATACTTCATTTGCCATCGAGCCAATCAAACATCACAAACTCTACTGACTTTAACCAAGTGCATATTCTACGACACTTGCAAAGAAGATTTATAATGAATTAGTTTGTCTATTTATATATAAACAACATGAGATTTTCACACCTCCTTATGTTCATTTTAACATTGATTGTAACAAAAAAAATGTATCACAGAATAGAAGTATAATTTATTTATTCTAATAATTAGAATATCCTCATGGTGTTGGCACAGCCGTGGTTCATCCTGTACTGCACGTACATCATGCCGGAGTTGTGCCAGTAATAGAGGGCGAGCACCACGAACATGTGCCACCACTGGTGCGAGTGGCCGATGAAGTCAAACTTTCCGGCGCACCATCTTTCCGGGATTTTAAACAAGTAGATGGCAAAGGCAATCCCGCTGATGACGTACATTCCAATGACACGCGGGAACAGCAACTAAAACAAATCAAAATATTATATTACTTAACATAAAATTTTTAAAAAAGATACATGTCATCTGTTATGATAAATGCATGAATAAGCATGCATTCATGATTTTTTTATGCAAAAGAATCAATAATATGACCAAAAAAAATCTTTTGAGACCGTGGTTTCCAAGTTGTTGCAGATATTATAACCGGTGAAGAAACAATACAACTGCATGTTATGAAAAGTTTTATGGTTTTCGTAGGTAAGTATCATAATTTTTTGACATGCCAAAATCTAAAGGAAAGAACTGGTGAACCGCACTGGAGAAGCAATGCTCCTATATTTCCTCAGAAGGGGAAATTCTCTACATTGATTGATAGAACACAAAATAAGTTCCCATATTCCCTCGCAAGGGGAATTTCTGTAATATTAATTCCAGCATTGAGACACTAATAATATAATAAGATAGTTCCTAAGTTCAGGTAAACATCATAACAAAGCCAACAAAATGCTGGGATTTATAATTCGTATAACAAACCCTTTCCACAACATTAAAACTCTTAATTCCCTTTACACAGCATACATCCGTCCCCACTTAGAACACTGCACACCGATATGGACTCCTTTCTACCAAGCGCATGTCAAAAAAATCGAAAGAATTCAAAAAAAAAATTTTGAATCATAAATTGCAAACCAAACTTATACTTTTCAAATTACACCAAATCTAGCAACTTAAACTCCCTCAATACACAATGTTTAATTTTTTATCAAAGTTATTTAAAATTCTGAATAATGGCCTGGACTCATCAGTAAATAAAACCAACTTAATAAAAATTCATATTCCGTCAACATCAACAAGACAATCCAATTTATTTCTTTTGCCCACATGTAGAACTAACATTAGAAAAAATTCCCCAATTCCCCCTATATGTGCGTAATATAATACAAAATTTTACAATATAGACATTTTTAACAATATCCTTCAGAAATACCGAATAGAAGTAACGCGTACGATCGAAAATTAATACTAGAGTGTGGAATGTATCGAGAGCATCTCCCATCCTTATCCTATTTTCCTCTTCCTATTCTCCTCACCTAATATTAATTTTAAGATAATAAATAAAACTCCATCTCCAAGTAATTTTAACATAGGAGACCTTTTTGGCTTGACTTAATTTAACTTTGTGTATATGTATCTCTATATCGTGTCAACTGTTTGTCTCTTACAAATAAATAACTATCAACATAAAACTCTTAAGCTGGATATGTACTACGATATAATAAATGCAATCCCGTTGGCCCTATTAATATTTAATTATTAGAGTTTTCGTGAATTTCTTTCTTCTTTGTGATAAGGAGAACTCAATAAGTTGTTTTAATATGTATTGGGATACTCCAGTACTATAGAATCAAATAGACGGAGATGGTCAGTTTCCAAGAAATGCTCAGCTTCAGGAGAAGCGCAATACCTCGTAATGGCCTGTTTACACGAGGCCAGTGATAGTGTTTAGTGGCAACTGAACTGTTTAGTTAATTTCGTCGCCTCAGTTCTTATTTGTCCAATAGGCCATTTTAGTTTTTGTTCAATCTCCACTTTAAAATTAAAATTAAAGTATAAAAAATGATAGTTAATCACTTTACTAAGAATTATTACTAATGAAACCTTTAACTTTACGGAAATAGCTTTATCTGAAACACCTATCATATTGAAATAATGAAAGAAAACCTTCTCCTCCTGTAAATTTTTCTAATGGTCTATTGGACAAATACGAACTAAGGCGACGATTGGGGCAGCTTAGTGGAAAGAAGTAATTATGTTGACTCAAATCAAAAATATTAAAATACAAAAGAGATTTGCTATGATGTCCGCGGGACTGTCGGCGGACTACTACCTAATAGGAGTAGTTTGCATACGAAAAGAACTTATTCATTTCGTTGATTTTTTTAAGGTGTGCAGTAGTATTGGTTAACAATTTAGTTTGAATACGGAAATAATTCGTTCATTTAGATTAACGTTCATTTTGTTTATTCGTTAATTATTCGTTCATTTAGTTTATTCGTTAATTGGTAAACAATATCGGCGACACCAGGAAGCACAGTCCCACCCAGTAAAAACTACAGACAGCACATCTCTTATATTTCTGACTATCTTTGACTCAAATAGAATCCTTCCTATTTTTCGACTTGGCAGCCAAACAGTCGTTCAGCGGGTGGGTTAGGACTATTATCCTTGTACTGTCGACTTATGGACATACACTAATCTACTTAACCATTCAATTCGCAAGTAGAATCTGAACAGTCGGCGAGTCGGAAAATATTCTCACATCCTCTACTCAATTGCATGTTTGAACGGCACTCTCAAAATAGTGATTTAGTTACCGCTAATCACTCTACTGAAGACGGGCCATAAGAGTAGATAGGAACTAACCTGAACCATAGGGTTATCGAACCCTCCCATTGCAATTGCCCAGTGGAACGTTGGCAGTACTCCATAAGCTGCCCAGGCAACGAAGATCATCATCTTAATATTGGCATTGATTTTGAACTGAGGAAGTTGTGCCAACATTGCCACCACGAATATGAGGGTAACTGTTATGAGGTAGAACAATTGTAATTCCTGAAAATAAAAATAATACAATAATTAATTATATATAAAATTTTATGGTCGAGGGTAACACATCCACTTGCAAGGAGAGATCAAAAACCTGTTAATCAAAAACCGGAGAGATCAAAAACTTGCATTAACTTAAATATAATGGCAAACCGTTTTTTACTGTATTTTAAGTCTTGTAGACAATTATGACTTTTGAACATGAAATATAAAAGTTTTTACTATATTATTTTAATGACTTAGTCGGTAATTGTCTAGTTACAATCGTTAAATCGAGCGTGTTGTATTGACTGGAGTCTATTTGCAAAAAGGTAGGTGCAAAGATGTTTACGGATAAACAATTAAAACCTAGTAATTACTATTATCTCCATGCAAAGTCTCACACGACTCAAACGACTTAATAATAATGAGTAATTATAATTAAATATGTATAAGTAATATTGCCACCACAGCCTGATCTAGATATATTAATTTTTATTTTTTATTCAGCAAAAAACATATTTCATGTAAGCTGTTGATCCTTGCCATAGTTGTAAAACCTTTGAATCACATTCTCGAAACCAATCAATTTCACAACATGTACATCTAATAACGCCCAGACATTAAATTAAACTAACTCGAAAGCAAATAAATAAAGTCTGACTAAAAAAGGCAATCGCATGGACCGCAAAGCTCAATAGAACATAAGTAAAGTCACTTATTGGTGATTGATCGTTTTGCCGAGATTACAAATTATTGGTAACATACTGAAAACAACTTAGAAAGGCGGTGATTTTACAGAGAATGTTGAAGATATCCAGTAAATTAAACTAACTCAAAAGCAAATAAATAAAGTCTGACTAAAAAAGGCAATCGCATGGACCGCAAAGCTCAACAGAACATAAGTAGTCACATAAAGGGATTGATCGTTTTGCTGAGATTACAATTATTGGTAACATACTGAGGCGGAATGTTGGAGATTTCCAGTGAATGCGAATTAGCATTCCCATACATTGGAAGACAACCACCATGAAATGCCAAGATGCCTCCTGTCTTGAATTTTTAATAAATGGAGTTTCTAGTGCCATCTATGAATCTTTTTCAAAAATCATAACAAGACATTATAATATTTTAATTTTACTCCATGCATTATAATAGTGTGTATGTAAATATTTACTCCGTTCAAATGCTGTAAAAAAAAACAATGTTTTTAAAAATATGCAATTATGTAAATAAGAGTTCACGGTCAAAAATTTGAGGTTTGTAAAAGATTTTAGATTTAGATTTTAAATTTAGGTAGTTTCTATGAGGATATTTATCTATTTTGTAATCCCATTTCATGTTCCTATTCAAGCTATCTTAATTTACTCTTCATCAATAATACATACATTAAAAATGATAACATTTTGAAGAACACAACTATAAAGTCAGAAATGCCACGGTCATCTTTGGGTTGGCAGTGTAAACAAGATAGAAAATTTAACAAAGCTCAGCCATCACAATCTACTATTAAAATTGGAATCATTTAAAGAATAAAAATACAAAACTCTTAATGATATCCTAATGTATCTATACCTCAGAGTAAACATCTATACTCATCTCATAATCCATACTAATATTATAAATGCGAAAGTGCTTGTGTTTGTTTGTAAGGGTTTCACGCCTAAACCACTAAACCGATTTTAAAAATTCTTTGACCAATAGAAAGCTATATTGTCAGCGAGTAACATAGGCTGTAAATAATGGTAAGCTCTAGCGTTATGAAATTTGTATAAATGAAAATGTGTGTATTTCATATATTTTAGCAGCAGGGAGGAAAGGCGGAAGGGGAGGTGGAAGGCGGAGAAGGTGGAAGGGAACGGGGATGCACGGGAAAGGACATGCAGATTTCTTTGAATGGCATTGCAATGCATGCAGGATACCAGCTAGTAAATAATAAATTCGATGTTGACATGGTTTTGTTTCTGGGAAAAATAAAACAAAAACATTTCATGTGAAAAGCATGTCCTTACAACAGGGGTACTACTTACCCCATTCTAAGTTCACATTGTAAATGGTTTATAAAGTTTTAAATATTGCAATGTTTTTTATAAAATATTTTTTTTGTTTTTATGTAAGTGTCTTTTTATGTGCAATAAAGAGTAAGGCGGTCAACCGTCCCACATTCTGCGGGACTGTCCCGCAATGACAGTTGTAGTCCCGCATTGCAAAATTTACAAAAATGCATGTCCTGCATTTCCATATTTTTTTAAATATTCTCTATGGTAGTCAAATAAACTTCCTCTATCTTTAGTCTATTTTAGCTATTTGGTTAGTTCAAGGTTCAAGACAAAATTTGTCCCTAGAAAAGGCCCAAAGATATCGATCTAGCGATTGATTTATTTATGTTACACGCAAGAGTCAAAGAGCGCCAGTGTAGTAGTGATTGAGTTGTTTTGTTTACGAATTAGTGCACGCCGTGACACGTAATATTGATAACCCAATTTATCATTCAAATCAAATCAAATAATTTGTTGACCATGCCGCCGACCGCGAAAAAGCGATGTCATAAATTCAGTGAAGACTTGCAAAAAGAATTTCCTTTTTGGCAAAAGTGTTTACCTTCATTTCTGAAAGTAGTTTTAATCCGCCGCATACAGATTAAATTTAAACCAGTTTTGTGTTCATAATGTAAAATTCCAGTTGGATTCGTCTGCTGACATATATTTCGAAGGAAAATATTCTCTTATTCGAAGTGCAGTGGAGGTTATCCACCTCTTACCCGCCCTGGTATAAGTAACTAATTGACGACCTCCGTAGTCCAGTGGGTACGACTCTTGACTCACAATCCGGAGGTCGCGGGTTCGAACCCGGCATGCGCAAATAAATTTTATTTGATTAATTTGTGTTATTTCACAATTAATTCATTTAAAATAACATATAGTATATTTGCGGCATGTTCCAGAGTGGAAGATACTATCAGTATCGCCCTGGTGTAAGACCACCATTCAGAATTGAAACGTTGCTTGAAAATGGCTTTAGCCGTGTTTAGTGACCAGATTTGAATAGCCAGGTACTTCCCAACCTTCCTCTTCCCCACCTCCTTCCCCTCCCCACTACCTTAAGCCTCACAACATACCCCAATTGGGGATGCCATAGTCTCACTGGCTCCAGACGGGAGCAGTTGAGATTCTTGTGCGGTATTCACTGTAAAAAAAAAAAAAATAATAAATAAAAATAAAAAAAAAATAAAAAAATAAAATAAAATAAAATAAAATAAAATAAATAAAAACTGATGGTTACTTCTTCAAGGCTCTCGCAAGATTCTAATTTTTTTTTGTTAAACGAAGCTACATTTATTTATTTTGAATGAATCTAGACCTCCAGTGTCCTTGCATACGTTGTTAGTAAGCAGTATGCAAGTGCTTAGCAGGAAAAACAAAATGCAAAAAAAGGTTAGTAAGACAAAAATAAATTAAACATTATTATTCGAAGTGCAGTTATAAAATTCTAGTTGCAGACTATGTATGTGCTGCCAGAATCAAAGAGAAACCATTTTTACGTTCTGAGTGTAGTTTAATTCGCCACACACAGATTTAATTTAAACCACTTTTGTGTTCAGAATGTAAAATTTCTTCTGTGGATTCATCTGCTGACACATTACTAAGGAAAACATTCTTATTCGAAGTGTTGTCATGAAATTCTAGTTGCAGACTATGTATGTGTTGCCAGAATTAAACAGAAACCATTTTCATGTTCTGAGTGTAGTTTTAATTCGCCGCATAAAGATTTCATTTAAACCAGTTTTGTGTTCAGAATACAACAAGAAAATTAAATAACAAGTTGCATATTCATCCCATGCCATGGATACCTTTCCAAGGTAGCAGTTATAAATTTGTGGTAGAATTTAAAAACATGATTTTTATTCAAAGAATACTCTTTCTCTCTATTATGTGGTTATAAAAATCGGCAAAAAGTGAGGTCGTAATAAAAAATAAAAAGGATTCCCCCCCCCCCCCCTCCCCGCGCCACTAAATTGAATAGGGTGATGGCGTACCTTCGTAATACAGTAAAAAAAAAACAGCTTAATTATGAATAAAATTATATTGTGGTAGAAAATTTTTTTTTTTGAACTTAGAAAAGGGGCCCCCGAGATGTGCATTGCCTAGGGGCCCCAACATGCTTAATCCGGCACTGCTCGTAAGCCATGATAGTATAGGTAGAGACATATTGTATTTCGATTATGGTACTGATTATTCACATGTGTGCCGATACTGTATTAAAATGGTTAGGTTGTTAAGCTTTATATTAAGTAAGTAACATGGTTACCTGGTGACACCAGAAGGCGTAGTAAACTCCTGAAGTATAGATGGCCAGCAGTGAGAGAGCAATCCCAAACAGATCGTACATCAAAAAACACTCAAACGTGTTTTCGGAACGGCAGGAAAATGTATGGTAGAGACTCGAAAGTATCATGCAAGCCTAAAAAAGAAAAAATCTATTATGTGGACATGAGCAATATTACTTATTACTTATAAACATTAGTTATTTATTATTCAATTTAAACTTAATTTAGTAATGATAAAGTGTTATGTAACATTTTTGAAATCTTTTTCTTAAAAACTGAAATGTTTTAAATAATAACACTTTAGATCTGAAGTTTATAGCCTTTTTTACATTAGCTCCACAAAGGAGGGCCTGAGGAACATAATTCCCCTCAGCGCCTACGTCATCTTTGGGGATGCTATGTAGAAAGGGAAAAAGTATAAGAGGTGGGTAGGAATCTGGGGGTCAGTGTGTCCAGGAATGATGTAAGAATCCATCCCTTCAAGACCATGGGTCGAGAGAGTCCTGCCGGAGGTCAAAGGGTCTCCTCAACCAGTCTCACCCGATCTGCAGTAGGCGGGCTGCGACTTAGGACAAACATCATCCCATGAACCTGGGCATCCCTGCTAGGTCACCAAACGTAGCGAACCATTGGGGTGACCTATGGCAAAGGTGTTGGTTATCCAATAAATTGTTCCCAGGCGATGGTACCCATATTATACCCACCTCCCAAATTCTGTTATTCTGACTGAGAATATTTTTTTATTTAATTAATTTGTATGAGAAAAGAGATTTAAAAAATATCCTCACCTTCCTCTAGCACAAAGATAATATTATTTTGTTCATATAAAATGAGATTTCTGTAAGACACAAGTTTTTTGTGAACAGTTTATGGTATTTGCGTACAAAAATTTTTTTTGGGGATTAAACTTTGAGTGCTTATGTAATAAATAAATTTTATGTAAGTAAATAAAAGGTAGTCTTTTTTTTATTATAAGTACCCCGTTTATTATAATATTTAAGTTGAAACAGCTATACATATTGAATTCAAGGAAGGTATGTACTTATAAATATGTGTTTAAATTAGTTTTTTAAATCCCCCTTAAGAGGAAACCCGGTCGCCGAGAAATTTGAATAATAAGTATTTTAGCAAACTGTTTCTGTCACTGTCGGTCTTACTCCCCCGAATACTGAGCGAACGGGACAACTGCATCTTAGGCTGATAATACCTAAACAAAATCGAGGCTTCGTATTCCCCATTATTCTCCTCTAAACCAGGACCGATTTCTAAGATTTTTTACTAACAGAACCTATTAGATTAAAAAAACTCTATGTCGATACGTTTTGCTCTTTTAAAAAATACATTGTCTAGTTTGTATACGGAATAGCGGATAATAGGGAATAACGGATAGGGTCCTAACTCCTGTCAGGAGTAACTTATCAAAAACAAAAAACATACTGACACCCTATTGGTCGATATCCGTATTACAATAAAAAATATTTGCACTAGTGTCAAATCCAGTTTGTAAGTATGGAAAAAAAAAAATTTTTTTTTAAGTATATTTATTCAGTTTTTTTTTAAATTTTACAATATTAAGCTTTAAAATCTTACAAAACTGATCAATCAGTTTCATTGTAAGAAATCTCTGCCGCCCGGGTTCCTCTGAAGGGCCCGCAACTCGGATTTGTACCGATTTATTACATATTTCCCACACGGTAAGTTTTAAAGCTCTTAAAAAATATATGTTATTCTTGAAGATATAATCTAGACTTTGCCCGCGCCGAAACGCAAATTATATAAAATTCCCTCGATAGAAAAAAATCGCAAAGTATGCTCCAAAAATTATTATTAACACGTTTGTTTCAGTTATTTTACAAGTTATATGTGTGAAAAAATTCACAGTGTTTCTTTAAATGCTGTTTAAGATAATGCCCGCGAGATTTTTGCTCTATTTTAAACGAGTCGTGTTTTATTAAACATTTTCGCAATCTTCGCATCGATTTTGTCGCTGTAAATGTTAGCGCTCTCCTCTAACATTCGTTATTTCGTATTTCTCCATCTTCTTCTTTTCGGGCCCGGTTGCAGAGCCTTAAGCCGCCGCTACCCGAATTTCTACCGATTTCTTACATATCCCATATGAAGTTTTTAAGCTCTTAAAAAATATATATGTTAGTTTTGAAGATAATATCTATACATTCCCCACGCCGAAACGCAAATTACATGGAATTCCCGCGATAGAAAAAAATCGCACAGTATAATAATAATAATAAATTTGGACAACTTATATAGCGCTGTTTTTTGCGAAAAATCGCCTCAAGAGCGCTGTACAAATTAGCATGGATTATTGGAATTCCAGCCCCCCAATAAATCAAATAAAATATCTTTTTATATGTACGTATTTCAATTTACTTAACTATGTAGGAGGCTAGATAACAACTCGTCTTGCAGCTATCAAGCGCATGGATTATTGGAATTCCAGCCCCCCCTCCAATAAATCAAATAAAATATTTTTTTATATATACGTATTTCAATTTACTTAACTATGTAGGAGGCTAGATAACAACTCGTCTTGCAGCTATCAAGCGCATGGATTATTGGAATTCTAGCCCCCCAATAAATCAAATAAAATATCTTTTTATATGTACGTATTTCAATTTACTTAACTATGTAGGAGGCTAGATAACAACTCGTCTTGCAGCTATCAAGCGCATGGATTATTGGAATTCCAGCCCCCCCCAATAAATCAAATAAAATATCTTTTTATATATACGTATTTCAATTTACTTAACTATGTAGGAGGCTAGATAACAACTCGTCTTGCAGCTATCAAGCGCATGGATTATTGGAATTCTAGCCCCCCAATAAAATAAATAAAATATCTTTTTATATGTACCTACGTATTTCAATTTACTTAACTAGTATGTTCAAATTATTATTTTCACGTCTGATTCAGTTATTTTACAAGAATGAAAATATTCACAGTGTTTCTTTAAATGCTGTTTTAGACAGCTCCCAAGAGACTTTGGCTGTATTTTAAACGAGTCGTGTTTTATTAAACATTTTCACAATTTTCGCTTCAATTTTACCGTTTTAATTATAAGCGCACTCTCTGCAACATTCATCTCCATCTTCTTCTTTTTGAGCTGGGATTCGGCGCCTTAAGGTGATATGTATTATAAAATGTGTAGTGAAGTAAAGGAAATGCCAAGAATATATTATGTATTAAAAACATGTGGAGACTTTTCGATTAAAAAAAATATTTTTCGCTATTTTTCGTATCAGATTTTTTTTCAAAATTCGATTTTTTTATATCACATTGCTTATTTTATGAAGGACAACCATTGTTGGGTTAATTTTTTTTTTATTGTTAGTAAAAGTACCTACCGAAATCGTTATAGTTTATAGTTAACAGCGATGCACAGCATCAGCAAACCGCGATCGTTATAAAGCTTATACGAGTAGGTAACTATAACTTCGCATTTCGACATTATTTTCTGATACCTACTTTATACTTTCTCTCCGCTGTATGATGCTATGAACAGTGAACACATTTCGTAACATTCCAGTTATTCAAATACATAAATATTGTATAAGTAACTTCACAGAAAATAATATTTGCGTTGAATGCGTGGATGAATTAAATTTGTATTGCAATGTCATTGGTTGAACCACTGCAACATAAAGGGTAAATAATGTTTTAATCGAATTCATTACAGCTAAATTACAAAGACATTGGATGTAATGGAAATATTCAATTTGTCTTTAATTAAATCATTTTGATTCTACAAATAAATAATCGATTTTTTTCCAAACATGTCTATTCTTTATTTCTTCAGTTTAGGCTTCCATCATCTGGTACGTACCTAATTATATTATCGGTACCTACATTAGAGCTACGGTAATGTTATCAACCGAGGAAAGCCCAGTAAGCGTTCAAAAAGAAGAAGAAAGCGAGATACGTAAATACAAATGTTAGAAGGAGCGGGCTAATATTAAAAAACGATAATATTAAGCGAAAATTGTGAAAATAAAAAATAAAACACGACTCGTTTAAAATAGAGCAAAACTCTATCGACGTTGCATTTAAATATACGACTACCTACTGAATTTTTTCATAGATATAACATGTTGAATAACATTGATTGTTTTTTTTGAATCGACGGAATTTAAAATAATTACCGTTTCGGCTCAACACATGTACCTACAGATATGTATTATCTTAAAAAATTACATATATTTTTTTGGGAACTTAAAAACTGAGAGTGTTCAAGAGAAATATGTTATAAATCGGTAGAAATGCTGAATGCGGGATTTCGAACATTTCGAACCATTTCAATGATTAGTCGCATTTCATTAGTCGAATGAAAATTTTCCGAAACCGCTTTATTAGGTCAAAATTTTAGATTTTCCCAAGATTTTTCTGCATTTTCCCTTAAAAATATTTTCTCCACCAGATCAAGGGAAATTTCCTTAGACATTACATCACTTTGATGATACCCATTCAAGTCATAGAGAATAATTTATCTCTACTCAACAAAGTGGCATTTCAAATTTCAACACCCCTTTGAAAAGTCATATGTAAGTCATTGAAAATTCATAAAAAATATCATTTATACATTAAAAGGTAAAAGACCGGCCGGTGGCTGAGTTGGCATTGCGTTTGGGTTCCACACGTCCCGCGGTCGATTCCTCGGCTGGCCTCGAAATCCTCCATCACGACACAAGCAACATTTTTCGCTTACTGTGGTCGCAGTAGGGGATTTTCAAATATTGTCCGGTTATTCGTAACCCGGGAATGTTGGTCTCACTTTTTTAAATTAAAAAAAATATATGTATATATGAAAAAAAAAAATTAAATATCCGTAACCTATTTAACCAATTTGTTTTTCACCATTTTTGATGATTTTTCAAAGCCAGTGTTGAAGTTGTAAGTTTTTGAGTTGATCGGTCACCATTTACACACAATGACTTGGAATCTAATAGAAATTGCTTCATAATAAATGTATTTTTTCCTGCCTGTGTTAAAATAAATTATTGATGGTAACAACTTTATTTGAGATACAGCACTTTCTACGTCAGTGCTTCTCAACCATTTACGACATACAACATAGTTTAAAAGTTTAGGGGTCCTCTGAAATTTTGGTTTCAGTGACAAAAATAGATTATTTGCCGATGACATTTATATTAAATTTGAACAACCCTGCTTGTTCTGAGTTTCTTCTGTTTGTTTTGAGTTGTGGCGAGGTATTCTTGTAGTACGTACCTAGTACAGTAACAAACTTTGTTATTTTTGTCAGAACTCCTGAATTTGCAAGACCCCTGAAAAATGTCACACGACGTCTCATCGAAACAATGGAAAAAAAGGTTAAAAAAACTGCTCAATTTATACAAATGAATAAGAATTATGTTTTAATTATTACCCACTTTTACATCAGTCATTGTTATGTAAAGTATAGTTTTGTTTTCTCCAAAAATGCTCCGAATTAATTATTATGCACTTCCACCAAATGCATCGTCAACATTTCGCACTTCCCCTGGTAAACAAAAAGTGGGTCATTCGTCATTCGACTATATATAAGACAAAATGCTAACCCAAGTTTGCTTACTTTAGTGCCTCCGTTCACGGAGATACTTACAAGATACTCGATCCTCGTGCGCGTATCATACGCGCCGATCGTAAGTACCCCCCGTACGATTTTGCTGGTGCCCCTTCACGGCGCTACGCGGTGGCTGTCGGATTCCAATCAGTATCACGATACCGACAGTGCTGATCGCACGCGACGCTCGCATCATTTGGGTCCGATACTTATTCGTTTAACGTTTGACAGAAATGGCGTCGGAACATGAAAGTAATGTTAGATTTGTTCTGGAAGTGGAAAAAATGCATGTTTACATAACTATACTTTATAAGAATACGTAAGAAACGATTTAGTGGAGAAGGCATGGATTGATGTTGGAAAAAAAGTCATATGACATCGCATGACAGCGTGTTCACTCCACGGCTGCACGTGAAAAATGACCAAGTTCTAGTAAGTTAATGCTAGTCTCAAGAGACTAGCATTAAAAAGTGGTATATCTGCAGGGTACTTGTGGTTTCGTCACAATTACGTAGATTGTAAGTATCTCCATGAACGGAGGGCCTTAGGTGTCGTTCAGACATCGAATATAACCGCGAGCAGGTATCTGTTTAACTGCGAGCGCATATGTTTCGTGCCGTTCACACGATGCAGATCAAATATTTCTTCCTATGGTAGGAGAGGGGGTCAGATGAATTAGCGAGTGCGCATTTTTTGTACTGAATCTATCAACTTGACATCTGTCATCCACCGGTCTAGGCAGCTCCGTAATTAAAATGACCCCCTCTCCTGCTTTCGTCGGAGTGGGGGAGCTTAATTGTTGGCATATCGCCTCAAGAGCGGTTATGGCGTAAGATGTGCATTGTCTATGGTTGATGTGCGCATAAAGCGCTTAGGTGTGAACGGTCTGAAGAGGTTGTATGGAGAGCGATATTTGGCGTGCTATGATCTTTTATATTTATATGCTCAATCTGAACAGGCCTTTATTGGAGAAACGTAAATATTTTTGAAGTGAACCATCTTTAGTACCGTTGTGATATGAAACGAAAAAGCGACACTAAAAAGAGACAAACACATACACCTATAGGATTTAGCCTGCAAGAGTCTCCTCTTTGTGCGAAGCTTTATAGCCTCCCCACTCTTGTCTACTTTAGTTTTCTTAAGGTTTCACTTCTACCGCGTATGAACTGCATACATGTATTTTTTTCGTTTAATGTTAGTTTTCAAAATACCTACTAACTAGCAGGTAGTTATAGTACCTAGACAACGCGTCCAAAAAATATGTTGTAAAAAATTGTAGGCGGATAGGTTAGGTGCCACAATATTGATTATTTGACATTTGATTTGACAGCTCGTGGCAGGAACAACGATCATGCGAACTCTGGCAGGGTAAAAAAAATTAGGTATCCAACCATGAACCTAAAAAGCCGGCCCTCCGTTCATGGAGATACTTACAATATACGTAATTGTGACGAAACCACAAGTACCCTGCTGATATACCACTTTTTAATGCTAGTCTCTCTACACGGCGCTATCCGAAATGTACTGAACTTGATCATTTTTCACGTGCAGCCGTGGAGTAAACACGCTGTCATGCGATGTCATATGACTTTTTTTCCAACATCAATCCATGCCCTCTCCACTAAATCGTTTCTTACGTATTCTGGTAAAGTATAGTTATGTAAACATGCATTTTTTCCACTTCCAGAACAAATCTAACATTACTTTCATGTTCCGACGCCATTTCTGTCAAACGTCAAATGAATAAGTATCGGACCCAAATGATGCGAGCTTCGCGTGCGATCAGCACTGTCGGTATCGTGATACTGATTGGAATCCGACAGCCACAGCGTAGCGCCATGAACGGGCACCAGCAAAATCGTACGGGGGGTACTTACGATCGGCGCGTATGATACGCGCACGAGGATCGAGTATCTTGTAAGTATCTCCGTGAACGGAGGCACTACAGGTTAATCTATTCAACACTGCCACCATGTTGAACCGGAACCGGAAAGTAATAAACAAATTTACGAACAGATGGAATGCGAAATGGTCGTGTTAAAACAGGTGTCAATAATTTTATAAAAACATTCACTTTAACGAAGTCGTTCATTATTCCGACATATTTTTGCATTCTGGTTAGAAAAAAGTTCCTGTATTTTTTTATAATCTTTTATAATTTTTCACATGCCGTCCCGCAACATTATTATTTTGTGTCCGTAGTTTTAAAACGATGTACTTAGGTCATGTAGGAATTCGTATTATTGAGATTTGAGGTTCTCGAGAACAATATGTACGTAGTATATCTACCTAGGTATCACATTAGCTGGTTAACTTTTGAGAAGTTGGCCATATTGTTACCTTCTTCTTGACAGAATTGAAATGTCCAGTTTTTTAACACATCGTGATTGCTCCAGCAAGAAATAAAAATGAAAATACTAAAATATATAAGGATGATTGTAGATAACAGAACACGGCATTTAATTTATTATGTTTTGGAACAAACTCTTGAATGGTTAATAAAGGGACCTTAGTTAATATTACGTAACAAATAGTCAAACCGCAATTTAAGCTGAATTAACCATATTTACCTGGAAGCAGGACAGAAGAACAGCAACGACCAGTTTGTCAGTGAAGGAGGCATGTATGTATTTACCTGGAAGCAGGACAGAAGAACAGCAACGACCAGTTTGTCAGTGAAGGAGGCATGTATGTATTTACCTGGAAGCAGGACAGAAGAACAGCAACGACCAGTTTGTCAGTGAAGGAGGCATGTACGTATTTACCTGGAAGCAGGACAGAAGAACAGCAACGACCAGTTTGTCAGTGAAGGAGGCATGTATGTATTTACCTGGAAGCAGGACAGAAGAACAGCAACGACCAGTTTGTCAGTGAAGGAGGCATGTATGTTGAGGAGGATTAGATCATTGATGGTCAGTCCAAGGAACAAGAACCAACCGAAGATGTGTGACCAGATGTTGATCGTCTCGTTGGTCCACCAAAATACACTGCAATTTTAAACATATTTTAGAATGGAGATACGGAGTAATAAAGATAAGAAGAAGAAAACACATAAGATTTCGCACTTCCCTTTCCAATAGCCAGTGGAAGTAGCCGTTTTGGGAAATGTGAAGCTGAAGGAAGTGTGGGAGAGAAATGAGGAGAGGAAGGGGATGGTTGGGAAGTACCTTGCTACTTGCTATTATGCTATTAATTTATTACCATTAATCGTGATGTGCACTCGGGAATATTACCCGATCTAATTAATATTAATTCTCCAAAGTCGAGAATTTTTTTTATTGTCATAGTTATTCTAATTAAGGTTGTTGTCTACCACTCCTTTGAAAAAAATTATGAAAAACTTGGTGTATAGTTCATGGTAGGTAAGGTTATGGGTTCATTCATGAAACATGTGTATTTTTTCTAAATAACTTGAACTTTCGTTGAAGGAGACAACCTCATTGGTTAGCCTGAGGATTTCGCCATTTGGATGAAAATTCCCGCAATATTCCCCAAAAATCACACATCACTAGCCAATGTTTTGATTAGAAGGGTGGTCTCTCACTTTGGTGGAATTTAGTGTAGGTATAGGTATCATGTGTTTTACACTGAAACGAATTGCAAATATAAGCATTTAGTGTAGGGTTTATTTATTAGGAACGTGAAATAATGAATTGAAACAAAATAAAAGTAGGTACATATATATTTACAGGTTTTAGAAGTCGTCACCTCTGAATCCAGAGTTGAGAAGGAGCACCATGATTATCGTCGTGATTTAAAATAATAAACATGGTGGCCAATGCGAAAGTTTATTGGATGAATGTATCGTAACTCGTGACACAGATAGTTTATTATGTATCCCGTTTGAACATTGTATAATAGAGCCAACCTAGTGTTCCATAACTGTGGCGTTGCTAAGCTACTTATAATTCATTCACAAATGTTGACCTTTTTAACAAGAAAAATAATCAACTTTAAAAAAATACGCCCGTATAATAAATAAAATAAACGCAAACGCACACGCATAATCATCTATTTTTACAGTCTTTTGAGTAAGTACGTACCTGCACATTTCCAGTGAAAAGATTGTCTATTTCTGTATCAGAGAATGTTGTATGTATCCGAATGGTAACGAAGTATTTTGGTTTCTGGAACATCCATTCGAAAATACACGCCCGCAATAAAGCAGTTACATACGGCGTTTTATCCTGCGCCCACCGGCTGTGGATCCGCAAATTACAAGAGAGGGTCAGAAAACAACTACGCTGTGCGTACGCACCTACTTACCAACCATTTGACTACCATCATATTATTAGGCATGTGTCTAGTTTCGAAATCGAAATTCATGCAAAAAAACTTTGGCAAACATTAACTACAGGTAATGTCATGTATATTATCGAGGCTTCTGACTCGCATAATGTTGTCATTTTTTGCCTCATCTATTTTTAAATTATAATATTATCATTATAATCTCTAATGATCTTTAAAAGGTACTTAGAGTCCTTTTGTATTCATTTGGTATAAAAAATCACTTTCAAATATTTTCCAGTTTACATGATCTAATAAATTTCATTATTCTCGATATGGCATGAAACTCAGTTGAGGCTATTAAATTCTGAACTTCCGATGAGTTCGAGGTCATTAGTATTGTAACTCTCTGTCGTTCATATTTAATGCACTTCGATAATGTGTGCTCGACATCTTCAATTTGTTCACATATCGAGCACATTGGAGAATCAGAGAGGCCTATCAAACACAATATTCTTCCCATTAGTGCATGTCCGGATCTTAATCTAAAAATGATTCTCATTTCCAATCTTTTCAGATTAACTACAGGTATGTGTAAGAAATTAAAAATTTTTTTTTTAAAAAACCGTTGGCGTGTAAGCGTCATATTACTTTGCACACAGTAAGTAAAAATCAGCGATAGGTCATTTTAATTTGTTTTAAAATGCTGGTGTCCCCGTGGCACGTAATCTTAATGTATAAAAATGAATGTTTCTTCGTTTTTTTTTTCTAAACCATTCATCCGATTGCGATGAATCTTTGGTCAGTTGTTGTGCGCACGCCCGCGAAAATTTTCATATCAACTGGTGAGCTCTGGCATTATGAAACTTATATAAAAAAAATATTGCAATAAGTGGCACGCGAGCTGTTTGAAAACGTACTGTATGGAACGCGGGAGGGGGTTCGCGGGACGGGGAAAGCGAGAGAGGGGTGAGGGAAGGCGAGGAAGTTGGGGGTGGACGCGTGAGGGGAAGGGGACACGAGAGGGGAAGAGGGGCGGAAGGGAAACGGGACGAATGAGAAACGGACGCAGGGAGAAACAACTTCTTTAGTAGACGTGGGTCGTTACGCCGTTTTCAAGAAACGTAACGAAACTAGTTTCTTGGTCGGCGAAACCTGTTTCAAAACAGGTTATTTTTGTAACTAGTTATTTTCATTCAGCTTCAGTTACACACGAAACTGTATACCCCCACCAACTATAAAGTTACACACGAAACGAAACTAAATTATCACTCTCGAAACGAAATTAACTTCCCTTCATACTTTATTCAGGCTTAGGACTTACTGCATTAAATGTATTTATGATTAATTTTGATAAAATTTCACTTTACTCAATTGAAATTTAAAATGCATTATTTTCCGCCACCCCAAATGCAAAAAATTTCCTTTTATAGTAATTAAGGTGAATCTAAAGGTTTTTTTCTAAAAAATGTTCGTAATAAGCGTTGACAGTGCGATCGAAAATTTACCGAAAGTGCTCAATATTATACACAAGTACAACGACGAACTAAAACAAACTGAATTATTTTACTTTAAATTCAAAAAATGGTCGCTCACTTTCCAAAAACGGAACCCACTCCCGCTTATACTCGAAAATGTTCGATTCAAAATCTTGCACGCTCGGCCGGCCGGTAAACGCAACTATGCGAAACGCGAAACTACTCTGCAATCAGTTACTCACATCACACCCAACACAGAAATAACGCATTTACAAAAATAACTACTTGCAATTTTATCGAAACTAGTTATTTCCGTTACATACCGTGTAACTAGTTATTGTATCTAGTTACGTTAAATAACGCCCACTCCTATTCTTTAGGCAACGCATGCCGGGTAGGATGGCCGAGGCATTCGACGCGGTGCGATGGTTTCAATTTGTACCTGGGCCGACAAGACGACTTTACCCTTAATACGGCTCTGTTCCTAGTTACACAGGTTTACCGACGACCTAGATAGTTTAATATTATGATGTAATAATGAATTTGGCTATAACACTGCCTCTGAGCTCTGGTTCGAGAGGCCAATAAAAATAGGTTACTGTCACTGACCATAGAGGACATTATAGACATGCTCTAATGCAAAAACCGGATATCATTTCAACGAGCTGGAGGCAAACCACGTGACAATCTTTTTGGCACCAAGCAGTCTTAAATACACTATGACATATGTCGTACTTTGACATCGACAAATGCCAGACCCTGGGCAGAAAACTAAATAAAAGTAAGGTAGCGGTTTGCAGCACAGTCCATTGTGGGACTTTTCTGCATAAGGCGTGGGAAGGCGTCCTCTCATATTTCACTGCGGTGAGTAAATTAAAAATAAATTTTGAGTTTGGTATATAATATAGACCATAATTTATTTATAACTTAAAAATAAAATGTTTCCAGATTATACTTTAAAAAGTATTAGTATTAATAGTACAGTTTGTGGCTATCCTTCGATAAGCTGCAACGATATTTGGCTTCCTAAGACAAGTTTATTGGGAACATAGTATGCTGCCGTACCTACCATGAAAAAATATTATATTTTTGTAAAAGCGTCTAACTAAATACTCTTACAAAATATTTTGGAAACAAGCCCAAATTTTGTTTTCCTAATTTTGCAATGCGCTACGAGTAATTCGCGCGCCATTTGAAAAAGAACTAGTAGATACTATTGGTAGGCAGATTTTATTTCCGAAGACTAAAAAGTGATTCTACAATACGAGTTGCCTTTAGACTGTATACTGATGTATTGATACAATCATTGAAAGGGACACGCTAAATCCCCAGCTCCGCTTAAGTTGTTTTGTTCCCCCCGCCCTTATGGGCAGGTCTGTCTTTTCTGTGATCTGTGGTTGCTGTCAATTCTGCTCACCTTTCCCAGCAAAGTTTGGTCGGCAAGAATTTCCTATATCCAGATCTGATGAATGGATTGTGTTGGAGATAGGCGGGGGCCTGCTCGTAGGCGGTCAGCTCCCTCAGCTTCAAGTACTCCAGATCCTCGGCTGTCAGGGTGCTGAGAGCATCATCGTCCTTCTTGCATCTCTGTACTTTGCAAAGGCACACCTTGGAGCACCGCCGCTCCCGGAGCTGCTTGATGTTGCTGCCGTCATTCTGGAAAAAAGAGATGTTTCATTTTAATTTACGAATATTGTATTGTTCATTGGGGTGGTCAGGTTAATGCACTCCCTCACATTCCATAATGTAAATGTACATGCTACAGCGTGTCCGGAAAGTGGTGGATAACCTTATGGGGACCCCAAGGCCGTTCCGACAATTCAATATCAAAAACGATGGAGTTGACGGAAGCTGTGGACGCGGCCTTACGCGCATACAGTTGAAGCGCTGCAGTGGCGAGGTAGCCCAAACAGCAGAATGTCTGTATTGTGTCTGTATACTCACGAGAATTGTTTGTATGAAGTTTACTTATATTAATCCCGCCAATTTTCCTAAAACATTGCTCCTCTGTATTGTCTAAACCACTAACCATTCTCTTTAACCAGCTACTATCTTCTGGACATTTTCCTGTCCAATGGAAATCCAGCTATATTATCCCAATATTTAAAAAAGGCGATGAGACTGATATTTCAAACTATCGGCCTATATGCATACAATCTGTATTACCCAAAATCTTTGAATCTCTAGTTCTTGATGAAATATATCCCATGTTAACAGAGATAATAAATGACAAACAACTTGGCTTCATTAGAGGTAGATCAACTTCAACAAATTTATTACTTTTTCAAAACTATATATTGGAGTCTTTTTCTAAAAACAAACATATATATATACTGATTTCTCGAAGGCTTTTGATAAAGTGTCCTACAAAATACTGATCCGAAAACTTCACGCTCTGGGAATCAGAGCAAATATGTTGAGCTGGCTAAGTAGTTACATATCAGGTAGAACTTTATTAGTAAAAATAAAATCTTTTATATCCAAACCATTTTCCGCCACTAGTGGCGTACCGAAAGTTAGTCATCTTGGCCCAATTTTATTTCTTGTTTTTATAAACGACATAATCAACTGCTTTAAAGACGTCAAAGTATTGCTTTTTCGCTGATGACATTAAATTATATAAAGAAATAACAATCCTTAATCACTGTGAAATTCTTCAATCCAATATAGACATGCTAAAAATTTGGTGCTCACAAAACAATCTATACTTAAATGTAGAAAAATGCAAAACTTTGACCTTTTCCCGAAAAAAAAAATCACTGTTTTTCGACTATTCAATAAATAAAATAAATTTAGAAAGAGTATCGGAAATGCGGGATCTTGGCATAATAATGGATGAGAAACTAGACTTCACGGTTCACATTCAACAAACTGCAAATAAGGGTATGAAAACATTAGGATTTGTATTAAGAACAATTAAAAAAATTGAATCGTTACAAATCATTAAACTATTGTACACATCCCTTGTTAGAAGCCTAATAGAATATAACTCCATAGTCTGGGCGCCCTTCTACAAAATTCATATTCATACTATTGAAAGAATTCAGAGAAAATTTCTACGTTTTGTAAATTTTAAACTTAACATTCCTTTAGAGCACATAAATTACCCGTCGCTAATGAATACTTTAAATATTCCAACATTAGAAAACAGACGAAAAATAAACGACCTGACCTTTTTATTAAAATTATTAAACTCTAAATTCAACAGTTGTGAACTCCTGCAATTAATAAATCTACATGTACCTACACGAACAACAAGACAAACAGTGACATTTTATATACGTACATCTCATTCGAACTATGATTTACATTCTCCAATACAACGTTTACATAGTCTTGGTAACAAATACTTAAACAATATGGATGTATTTGACAATAATTTGAACTTTGCAAACTTCAAACGCCATACGTGCTAACTATTTATTTCTACCTATCCCATAAACCAATGTGAACAACAATTTTAACCTTACCTACTTTATCTCAACTCCTATATTTTATGGACTATATTTTGTTTCTTATATTTTTTGTTACCTGTATTTTGTTAACGCTTATATTTTATGTAATCTATATTTTGTTTTTAACATATATTATGTTACTTATAATCTTTTCACTGTAATTAAAAAAAATGTACTGCATTCTATGTAAAAGCCCTATGGGCGTTTAAATATATAAATAAATAAATAAATATGCAATTTACCTAGGTTCATGACGATGAGACATATATTTTTTTTTAATTCTGAAATAAACGGAAATACAAGTTAATGCCATTAAATGGTGGTTCAGTCTGCGCAGTGCATGCTAACCGGAAGAAAACTAGATCAAAGTCATTGCAATGGACCGCTTAATACATATTAGGTATATTAGGTGTATTAGGTATATATATATATGGTCTGCGCCGTCTGCGGAATCGAAACTTGTTTTAAACATGGTGAAGAGAGAAATAGAACAGAAGACGTGAAGGTGCTGGAAGGTAGGTCCATAATTACTAAAACTGGCTGGTGAAGTATTTTGTGTGATGACTTCTCAATCTAAACTACTTTTTATGTGAATACCGCACTGCTCCCGTCTAGAGCTAGTGAGACTATGGCATCCACAATTGGGGTATGTTGTTAGGCTGAAGATGGTGGGGAGGGGATGGAGATGTGGAAGAGGAAGATGGGAAAGTACCTGGCTATTCAGATCTGGTCACCAAACACAGCTAAAGCCATTTCAGGAACCGTTTCAATTCTGAATGGTGGTCTTCACCAGGGCAATATGGGAATATCTTCTGGAATGTGCCGCAAATATAATATATATTATATTTAATTAATTTATTGTGAAATAACGTAAATAAATTAAATAAAATTAAATAAAATTTATTTGCGTTTGCCGGGATCGAACCCGGATTGCGAGTCGAGAGTCTTACCTTCGACCTCGGAGGTGGTCGAAATACTGAATATAAACTATTCCAACTATGAAACCTCTGGTACCTATTGGGGTACAAATTGTGCGACAAAATAAAAGTCAATGGAAAGACGTAGGAGAAAGGAAAATGGGATAGGAAGATTTGAGAGAAACAAAGTTATCAGATTATTATAACTTTTTTCTGAAGCATAAAAAAACTATTGAACGGTGAGCTCTATCCATGGTATTTGCACAGGCTTTTCAATTTGGAATTTCTAGGTTAATGGTCTAATTTATAGCCCACAACGTCATTTTTATAATGCGCTCTGGAGAACGTAAATTGGAATACAGCTGTTTAATACACGGTATCATACTGGTTTAAATTTGTTAAATTTTTCAAATAGAAAAAAATTAAAAAGTAGACATGAAATTTAGTCTTCTGTGTTTGATTATTTGGCTTATCAAATCGTATAATAGATTAATTAGTTCATTATTATTCTTATCGAAGTCCGGGTCGAAGGAATTAAACAAATAAATTAAAAATTAAACTAGAAAAGTTTTTAAATTATGTAATCTTCGACAATTAAAATTAACCTTTAGTTTCTAAATTAACAAAAGTTTTTAGTTTTACTGGATCATAGCTTGATAAGGAAACGACGTAACGAGTTGAATGTGGTTCTTACAACCTACAATTGATTAAATATTAGGTACCTACCGAGCATTTTAATATGCAAAAATCCAGTTTAACATCGCCCGGTAAAATTCGATAACGGTTTAGCGATTACTGATCTACGACTTAATATTAATTAACCAACCACAAACTTTAACTTATAAAATGCATTATTAGGTATCATAAAGTTCAACATGGGAAATGCTCCCGATGGAACAGGCATAACAAAATCCATTGTTATAAAAGTTACCAAACAAATAAACAAGAAATATAAGTATGAAGTGACATTTTCCAAATTGGAACTGATAAAAAGGTTTTAAAAACTCGAGGTCCGTAGAAAATGCGTTTAACAAGGTTAGCTCATAAGGGCCTTTATCGAAAAAAACTCGTCAGACCTCTTTCGAAATTTCGAAGGCTTGACATGGCTTGAAGTAACATCTAATTCAAATCTCCCAGTGGAACATGGACTTCAAGCTACGTCACGAATTTATAGCCAATCACCTCTCTACCCCCTCGATGAATAAATTACCTAACAAATTTTACCAGACGATCATTTTGATTCTATATTTATTTTAATAATATGTTTGGTTCTGTTGAAACAATTTTTTTCAGTTTCATCTTGGCAACTAATCCAGTTACATCGACTAGTGATTTCGATTTCCTTCATAAATATTGATAGCTTCGATGACCCTTCCAAATACCATGTCATTACGCTGTATTGTGCGTGACGCGGGTGAATGAGAAAGGTGTGCAATGTTGGCCTTGGATACCTATGTAATATACGTTTGCGTCAACGTGCACGTGAACCGAAAGCGTAAATCAAATATTTCCTCATTTGCTTTGTTGACATTCTTTGGACTGACCTTAGCACAAAGAACGAGCCCATTAATGCGTCGATCCACTTGCTTAACGATACAGTTCTGAGTTCTGACCATTGACACTTTCTACACCATGTTCAGTGTTCAAGAGGTCTGGACCAAATCCATCATCTATGGTCAGTTATCAATATTGACGAGCACGGTCAAGGACTGATGTTCCGACCGACGACGCCGCGACGGTTGATAAAATTTTAGCACGGCCTCCGTAGAATCAGATGAGTTTCTGTTAACTGTCAATTTACACATATTTTTTTAATAATGTTGTTCGTTATGCAAAATTACTGGCTTATTTAATGAACGAACTGAACTAACGGATCTCTTAGAATTGAAAGACGTATACGCGGTGATTTGACTCCGTTCGGGCCAATGACGATACATTGGTTCGGGCTTGTTGAAACGAAAGTTGTTCATACAGTTTTGAATAAAGACCTCACTAATGAACTGCTTTTTAGTGTCAAAAAATAAATGCGGACTGCCAACGCATATTTAAGTTAGTATTTCACTTGAACATTGCCAAATTATTAATATTTTTATGTAATTGATTGGCGTTTCAAGTTCCATAATTTGAATTCGTGGACAGATCCGCCAGTGTTGTCAATCCTTACTCATTCCCTCTCAATATCGCTTCGACTGAACAGTGCGAAACCGTGCTCGGTATAACGATATAAAATCTTCGAAAGTTACGCCTAAATATCCGATATTGTAAAGTTATCGATTCATCTGTGCTTGACCCCCTGACAGTTAACCAATAACCATCATTCGTGGCATATTAGCCGCTAAACTCTACAAGACTCCTTCCTTGTTTTTTGCATGTCTTCTTTTGTCCCGTTCAATTTATTGCACCTACGTTTTGCGTTATATTACCTGCACGACGTTAGGAATATGCAATTTGATTGATTTTATTCTTATCCATCCCCGGCCAGCTTGGTTACTTTACCACGGAGGAGTTGTTACATATAAATGATGAAACAGGTGTATGGGTTCCCACTCCCCACTATTAAAGTGAATAAGCAATGTAAAGTTCTCTGTGAGTGGATACCTTTAGGTACCTGAAAAATAACAATTCACAATTATTATATTGGTAACTTCCATATTTTTCTCGTTTGGCTGACCACCTCTTTTTTTTACTAACCGCTGGTGACATCGACCACCGTCTCTTTGACAGGTCGACGTAATTTCATCGCCATCTTTATTTTACTTCCACCATTTAAAATCCGGACCGCCACCGTTAAAATTCGCGTCCATCAATAACATCCGAGGCTGAAGACCTTTATTTCTGTAATCAAAACTCTGGATTGGCAATCGACTACCATGGAAGAGGACTTTGGCAATAAACTACCATTTGCGAGAAACATGGACCTGGAATTCCACCGTCTGCAGACGCAGACATCACGCCTGGTGAAGACCTTCCGACTACACCTGGAGCTTGAGGAGCTTGCAGAGGCGCGGCGCGTGACCCAATGGCCTTGGCCGCAATCGACGTAGTCAGCCGAGCTGTACGCATACCTTCGAAGGCATCCTGGATCGTCATGAATCATGAGCGATCAAATCGTCGGATCCACAAAACTACGAGGGTCAGTCTGTAACAGTTTGGTATTTTAATGCCCAAGTAATCACTCGATGAAGTAAGAAAAATAATTAACTAGGTTGCTACGTATCAATTCAAATTGAAATTTGAATTCGTAATTGAAATTATTCTATGAGCAAATAAATCCAGGATTTTCTTTTGTTGGCCAAAGTAAAGTTAGCCTCCCAAAAACTGGGCGTACTGTACAAGGCCCGCAGATACTTTAAAAGTACACAACTGCTAACCCTGTACAAATCGCAAGTGCGCCCCACGGTTGAATTTGGCAGCCACCTCTGGTCTGGAGCTCCAAAATACCTGAAAAATACCCTCGACTCTGTGCAGAAACGGGCGGTCCGTTTGATAGATTCTCCCATCTTAACAGACGGATTGCAATCTTTAGAGCACAGGCGTCGGGTGGGAATGCTATCCTTGTTCTACCGGTATTACAATGGAAGATGCTCCGAGGAACTAGCATCATTGATCCCTTCGGCACCGGTGCATAGTCGGGAAACACGCCAAACGCGTGCCGAACATTTGTACACAGTTGACATTAGTCACATGAGAACGGGTCGTTTCTTCGACTCGTTCTTATGTTCAACAGCTCGGCTGTGGAATGATTTGCCGGCCTCTGTGTTTCCTCCTTCCTACAACATGGGTCTCTTCAAGACCAATGTTCATTCCTTCCTCTCCTCAAAAAGACCCTCCACACAGCATCCCAGATGACATAGGCCCTGAGGGAAATTATTTTCCTCAGGGCCTCCTGTGTGGAGTTAATGTAAAAAAAAAAAAAAAACATACCAGGAACAATAGAATTTTTCTTCAGCAGTTCCAAGCTAGCAGTCAGAGGATCCGAAGTTTGTCTCAACGTGGGAAGACACATACTTCGGTGAAATCGTCATTACCTGTGAGCTATAACTTCGGTTAGTTTTGGTTTTGAGTTTATTGATTTACCATTTAATATTTTGTTCTATTTGAACTGGCGCCCTTATAGTATTTTTAACATCTTGGAATCATTTTTAAATCACGACAAGCTATCAATTCATTTATTAGTTTTTTTAACTATTTAGTTTCTTTTTCTAAGGACTAAACACGACCCTGAAATATTAAAATATTATTTTGTTAGAGTCTCATGTTCTGATTTTATTATTTAATAATATAATTTAATTGTTGCCACAACTCTTTCATTTATAACTATAAGTCTTATTAAAGTGTTGTACTTATTATTTTACGCAGTGTTAGACATTAAACATCTTTTAAACCATTACATTGGCGCCCAACGTGGGGCGCCAATGTAATGGTTTTAAAAATTAAATGTATAAAATTAATTATATGTATCGTAGTAATGCCTCCTATTTTTTCTACTTAAATAAAGTTAGATTTTGAATTTGGTGCTATTCCTCAAACCTTCTTCGACAATCTGCTGCAATAATAACTTTTTGCGTCAACAGGTGGCAGCACTGCAGTCGCTTGCAAAATAGCCTACATTGATGTTCGTAATAGATAGCGTTCTGTGAATGTGGAAGGTGAAACGTAAAAATTCACATTCATGAAAAACTGAAAAATGTGTATCATGATACAACAGTGGACGTCAGAACTGCTAGACGACGGGTTCGTTATTGTAACGAAGCTGAAGGACGAATACCGCTGCAGCGACTGCATTCATTCATGGTGACCCCAGATAACTGCAGATGTCGCATTCTCTCCCTCAGTAAAGGCAGTGTGATAACGATTTTTCGTCAACTGATTTTTCAACAAAAGTTTTGCAAGGTGGATACCAAGAAACTTAACCGGCCAGAATAAAGAAACAAGAAAAACAATGGCCTCACAACACTTGCAGCTCTTAGTTTCAGGAAAAAATTGCGACCGTTGACGAAAAATGGGTCCTTTTTTTTCAACCTGAATCAAAGAGGCAGTTAATGGAATGGCATCACACAAACTCACCAAGGAAAAAATAAATCAAAACTGTGTGATCGGCGGGGAAAGTTATGGCGGTGGTGTTATGAATATGACCGTGCTTTTTACAACACTGTGATACATGCTCTTGTTAAAAGATGGACCAAAGCTGTGGAAATGGACGGAGATTATATTGAAAAGTAACAAATTAATCGTCAATAGTGTGGTTTTCGACCCCTATAATTGCATTTTTATTACTTGACAATTAAAGGAGAGAAAAATAGGAGGCATTACTTATTGACTGACCCTAGTCCATGGTATTACCGCCCCATTATGAAAGCCCAATCAGTTAAATAGTCTAAACATCATCATTTAGCTTCAAATTTATAATATCATTTTATATGTGTACCTAGTTATGTGCTAAATAGATAAACTTCTCAGTGTTTCAGCCCTTCATTGTTCAATTTAATAGCCCCCGCTCACACTTAGAATACCAGCCACCTACAAAAGTTCCGCACTCGAGATATAGTTTAAATACTTGCAAAATAATCTAATTTTTGTCTCATCCTTCTCACTCCACATAACATTTTGACGCCCTCCGTGGCTTCTACATTTCTTAGTAACAGAGTAGGTATCTTTCTTACTACAAACGAACTAACCAGTAAGTATCGACGCACGACCGGAGACCGTTCACTACGGCATTATCTCTAACCGCCCGGGTTCTGGTAAAGCTAACAGCAGTACTAAATGCTTGTGATAAAATTTTTAGGTTTTCTCTTATAAATTGGACATCAATTGAAATAAGTATTGCACCTACCCTACAATTACTGCAGTCCACTGTTCTCTAGGTATCCTCGAAACATTAACGCCATGAAACATGAAACACGGTGAAATATGAATAGTGAAAAGTAACTGAATAAATAGAGTATTCAGTATATTTATTTAGACACTTTATTTATACACAGTATGTTATTACAAATTATAAGGAAAATAATAAATTATATTTATGAGTGTAGTTTTAATACTTATTACGTATTATCATGCAATATCTTAATTTTGTCTAAAATAATACTATCAATAGGTAATTGCAAGTGTGAGTAATGATAACAAGAGGAAAGAAAGTCTGCGGAGAAAAGATGTAGAGAAGTGTAGAGAAATTATGAAATAATAAATGATGTGCTCGCGAATCGTAATTGGTTATGAATATAATTTGAATTAATTTCAAGTTTGTAATCCTAATAAAAATTTAAAAAAATAATTATTTGTGCGTTGTGTCAACATGTCTGAGTGGAGTAATAATTCTTCGCAGAGGGTAAATTAGGTAGCTTTCGCAAGAAAAACCATCAACATTAGTACGATGACGATGTTTACAGCATTCGTCCATAGCGAGGACATAGGTCGGAGGAAACTAATATTTATACTATATAAACGAGATCCTCATGCTTCCAAATAATATTGGTTTTGTAACAAAAGCAGCGAACTCTATCGAGTTCAAAAATGCGGAAAAATAAACAAGAAATCGACTATCAATTCAACGGCAAATATTTACTGCGTCATAATACGCATACGAACCCAATCACCTTGAATTTCATGATTGTCAAACTTGCAAAATTCTACAAGTCTATGGCAAAAAAGAAAGAATCCCATTAATATTTTAGTAAGGTGGGCGTCCTCAAAAATCGGGTCTAGGTCGACAATAATTTGATTTGAATTTGGTTCAATGAATACTATCTATCGAGTATAGATTGAATACTAATGATTAATTTTACTTTTGAAGTCAAATGAAAATGAACCTAATTGTAATTGTTGATAGTAATGTGTAGTTGTGTAGTGCGTGAGCGTACAGTAATAATTTATACAAACAACAACGTGACTAACGGAAGCGTTTCGCAAAAAGCTTTACGCAAAACGTGTTTGTAATCTGACATAAATATAATATAACGCAAGTTGCAGATGGCAAACAAATCTGGCGTAATGATTTTCGTGATTAATGAATTGCCCATCATACTTTGCATTTACAGGGAAATGTTAGTGAATTCAAAGACGTGCTTTATAAAGGGAAAACTCTTAGAAAATGTATGCACTTGCTTTCTGTCTAATCAAATTAAAAATGATTTGTCAACTTCTGATCGGTTATTTTTACGGTTATTTTTATCGGTTATTTTTATAATATGTTTTGTATAAAATATTTACTTTTTACTGTAAGTTTTTTGAAAAATTGTTTAATTTTATTTATTTATTCTGATTGGTTGATGATACAGCGTATTTCAGAAGGGATGTTATTATAGTATTTTATGGTTGGAAAAATATAATGATTTTGCATTTGAGTTGTCTTTAAATTAGGTGTAATAAATTGGTTTCCATTTCTCATTAGTTTGTAAAATTCTTGATATTCTTTGCTATTTTTGTCTTTACATATTTTTATAATGGAAGCTTGCTTGAATATGTCATCGACATTTGGCACTGGAAAAAATTTAAAAGGTGATTCTGTTGAGAACGTAGTTTTTTTTTAAATATTACTTTAATGATGATTCTTTGCGCAACTTTTACTTAGTTTAGATTGGACATTGACCTGATGTCCTTGGTATATTACCTACACATCGATAACTTAACAATTTAAATAATATCTATAAACAATAGATAAATTCAAATTGTTTACCATATTTTTTCTAGAATGGATAGCGTGCAGTCATTTTATCGAACGCGATCAAGAAAATAACAATGGATTCAAATGTGATTTTCCTAATGCATCTTCCTAATACGCGTAGAATAACAATAAAATGATTCCCCACTATATAATGAAAAACTAATACTTTGTACCTGCCTCCAAACAATGAAATATAACTGAATCGAGTTTTCAAGGCTTAAAATCGGTCGTCTATAATCTTAAGTATTTTTTTATACAATTCATAGACATACCTTTCGTTATTTATTTATTTTCGTCAGTATTTATTTTCGTCAGTATTTTTTTAAACAATACATAGACATACCTTTCGTCATTTCTGTCCCTATTGAACTCAAATACATGATTAATCAGAACGATTTTAATCATATTGTTATCAGAACCAAGAAAAATCCCTAACTTCTGCTATGTCTTATTACTGTTTTCGAATCAGGTCGTCCCTTGGGAATTACGTTAATTGTGATCATTTAAAGAACTAATTAAGATAGGTACTCTCCGCTTTAATATTCCACAGGCTAGGGTACTTCTTAAAATGTTCCAAAAAATTTTAACAAAAAAAAAACGACTTAAAAAAATGCACTAAAAAGTAAAAAAATAATTTCGTATTCTTCTACAACATAATAATAAACGTTCCTTTTCTACTCATGAATATGTAGGTACGATTGTTATTTTTGGAGTCGGTGTCAGCCAAGTTAACACGCCGGGCCGGGTACCTTAGCTGACAACGACTCCAAAAATAACAATCGTACCTACATATTGATGAGTAGAAAAAGTAAGTTTATTATTAAGTTATAGAAGAAAAAGAAATTATTTTTTACTTTTAGTGGATTTTTTTAGTCGTTTTTTGTTTTGTTAAAATTTTTGTTTATTTTTCGATTTTTAGTGAATTTGAAGTACACTAACTAATTTGTCTGAATATGGGTAGACCTACTAAACGTGCTGCTCATATGAGACAGACATTACTTGACCATAACGACGTTACGGTAGGTGACTCAAAGATCCGGATAGTCTATATCAGATTCGGCCGAGTATCGTTAATTTGCTCCTAAGAATTGAAGAGTTCCTTTACTTTGTCATAGATCCCACAATCAGAAACTAACTAAACTCTCATCAAACTACCCTTGAAGTACATCCATTCCAATAAAAAAATTCGGTTCACTCAGTCAAAAGTTCTGAGGTAACAAACATAAAAATAAAAAAAATGCTTTCGAATTGTGAACCTCCTCCTTTTTGAAGTCGTTTAAAACAGAGACGTACGCTTCTCTTTCCATTTATAAACCATTTTGACTACATTGTTCATCATTCAATGCTTGTGTTTACACGTTCATTTCTCATTCAACCGCATTGAATGTTGAACGTTGAATTCAATCGCATTAAACAATGACATTCAATGACATTGACACTTTTATATTTACATGATTCAATTTGGTTTCTTCAACCGAATTGTATTAAATTTCAGAATTGAACCGTATAACATCGCCGAAGATCCATGCGACATAATATAAATTGACAAGATGTTTAAAGAAATCTGTTTTGTTGTGCATCAAAGATTTATTAATACTATCTCAATTGATTACCTACTATAAACGTTGTATACTTAAATGTAGACATAATGTAATTATTTGAATCAAGTGTTGGAATAGCGTAATTATGAAAGGTAGCCATTTCTTTCAGCCATTTCTGTCAAAGCTGAAATGCTTTGCCAATAACTTACCAATTTCGTGTTCTAATTACGCCTTGACAGTGTCGCAGTCTCTTGCTAAATGCGAAGGTATTCGTACTCGTACGTAGGAACACACTTCTCGTATAATTGTCCATTAACACCACAGTACGTAGGTGGATTAGACTTCACATAAGCATATATACGATGTTACTATTTAGGTATAATATAATACGAAATGAAAGTAATGTTATTTGGGAGCCCAATTGATTAATTAAAATAAGTTTTAACAGTCATTCATTTAACAGCCAGTTAGTTTCTATTCATAAAACTCAACTGGCGGAGTGAAAGTAAACTTGCTCATGAATAACACAATTTTGGCCGAAAAAATGTTTATTCTTAAATTAACGTACCTACCCGCAGATTTGCATAATTGGCCGTTAGGGATTATTCTTGGTTCTGATAACAATCGAATTAAAATCACGCGGATTAATCGTGCATTTGACTTCAATAGGGACAGAAATGACGAAAGATATGCCTATGTATTGTATAAAAAAATACTTAAGATTATAAACGACCGATTTTAAGTTTTTAAAACTCGATTTAGTTTTTCATTTCACTGTTCGCAGGCAGGTATATAAGTAGGTACCTTACATTATACAGTACTATACTAAATATAATATATTATACCATATTTCAACTTAAAAATAACCATTAAAAATAACCAGTAACAGTTTATTCCCATTCTTTTATACATTTAGACACTAATAGACATGAATAATTTCTGCAATTTTTGTTTACATTGAATATCTATTTAATTGAGACTTCTTATCATATTTACCAATGTATTTTATTTTATTACTTATATGCTTTTGTAACAGTTACATTTTTTTCTTTATTATTTTAGTTTTGAAGTATTTAAAATAACTGTGATACTTAACACTTAAAAACTAGAATGTTGTGTAATAAATAAATAAATAATTACAGCAGAGTAATCCCATAAAATCTTGAATATCTCTCTCCTTTTGAAGATTCGATCATTAATCCGACCATTAGTTTAGATCACCTATAAAAATTACCATTTCATTTTTAGTAGAAACTATATATGGAAAGCGTGGAATTGCACTACTTTCTATATATTCCGAAAAAAATATAGTTTTTTTTTTTTTGCTGTTGAAAATAGCGACATCTCATGAAATCTGTGCCTACCCAAGTCATTAGTGATTGTACTGAATAGTATTTGATTGTTATACAGAAAAAATCTAACAAAAATTTCTCAAAGCATTCAATGAAAAATTCCAACTTTTTAGTTCATTTAAAATATGTACACTTAGGGGTCGCTCAATTTGATGGTGAAAGCGGCCATGAGCAAAAACACACGTACTTGGAGGATGAAAGGTGTGGATGGTGAAAGGGAAACCAGCGAGGGGGAGGGGAACGCGGTAGTAGGTGGAAGGGGACTAAGCGGGGACATACGGTAAAGGACACAGAGGGGAGTGTGACGGAGGGGTGGGGGACGATGGAGGGACAGAGGGAGGGATGGCAAAGGACACGTAGTAGCGGTAAGGGATAGCAGGGGAAAATTTTGAAAATCCACGCTTCTCACACACACAGCTGTATGTGGCCTGCTCACGAGTCAGAAGAAACCTTCTGATTTATTCGTGTACGCAGACGGAAAAAAAAACAAAAAATATTGTGTCTCCAAAAGCACTTCAAACAGAATTAAAACACTAACACTTTCTTTCCTTGAGTGACATGCCGGGTACTCGCTGGTTACTTTATAAAAAAATTAAGCGTAAACTACTAAAATATGTTTTTTTCATTAGAAATGTGTAAACACTTACAAATAAAAATGAAATAATAAAACAATATAATGCAATGATAAAAAAAGCACTTTAGTGCTTGAAATAGAGCGTTTCTAGACTTCTTTTGTCTAGCGATTTGTATGCCTGTTGCCTACGTATATTTGTGGTGATATAGGCACACTAAGAATATATACACTTTTGGCCTGTGGCAGTGAAACAACGTTTTATACAAAAAGATGTACCAATCTTTATTTGAATTGACATGATTTTTTGAAAATAATTTTTGAGGGATTTAAGTCAAACGTGTGTGACTTTAATTGTGTGACTTAAATTTAATAAAAAAAATCATTGTTGATATATTTACCTCGGATACGTTGCGTGAGTGTCTAGCGGAAAGCGGCCACTTCTTTCGTGGCTTCGTAATTTATTTATTTATTGTTGTTATACGCCCGTAGGGGCTTTTACATAGATTAGAAAATAATATTTAAGATATCGAGGATTATACATACATAGAATTTATACCAAAAGTTATAAAAGTGAAAAAACTTTTAAGAATATATAAGTAGTTTTTAAAGAAAGAAAAAAACATCTTGTATAATCTTGTGGAAAACCGTGAAATATTTTAAACAATGTAATATTTCACAATAACATAGAACAAAATATAATATAAACATTAAAATAACAAATCAAATCGTTAAATATATTATACCCATGTTACAATAATTTGTAGGATTCCACAAAATGTTGGTTTAAATTGCATTTTAGAATGTAAAGGGAATCAGCGAATACATCTACAATACCACCAAACTTGTTGCCTAAATAATGCATCCTATTGGTAAGTGAGTGTGATTGATAGTTAGTTATGTATGTGTTGTAAAAGAATGTTATATTTTGTCTAGTATTCCTTGTCGGTACATGAAGTTTAATAGTAGCAACGATGGCAGGGCTGTCAATTAGGTTGTTCATAAATCTGTACAATAAAATTAGGTTTGAAATGATTCTTCTGTCAGACAGCGTAATTAAATTTAGTCGATTCATTAAACTAAAATAATTAATGTTTTCTATTGAAATTTTGAGTTTGAAATTTAAGTACCTAAGAAATTTGTGTTGAACTCGTTCTATTTTGTTAGAGTGTACTTTATAGAAAGGGGACCAAATAGGTGAATTATATTCTACTTGACATCTAACTAATGAAATGTAGAGTGTTTTCATGCAATCCAAGGACTTAAAATCAGTTAGGGTTCTACAAAGGAAGCCAAGAATCTTTAAAGCCTTATTAGTTATATTATCTATATGTGGTATGAATGTTAAGTTTGAATCGAATATAACTCCCAAGTCGCGAATTTGTAAACATTATTTAAATTATATCCATGTAAAATATGAGAATGAGTTCTGGAAAATCATATTACTTGACATTTCTCAGTATTCAAAAATAACATATTTTGTTCGCACCATTTAAAAAATTCATCTAAATTAGCTTGTAAAATTAGGCAATCATATATATTTCGTATTCTTTTAAACAATTTTAGATCATCTGCAAAAAGTAGGACTTGTATATCTTTAAATATGTTTACAGTGTCATTAATGAATATTAAGAAGAATATTGGGCCGAGGTGGGACCCTTGCGGGACATCACTTGTGGCCTCGAATACATAGGATTCTATAAAATTAATCCAGACACTAAGCACTCTATTACTGAGGTAACTGATAATCCATGTCAATAAACTTCCTTTGATGTCTAACAGTCGGAGTTTGGATATAAGAATGTGATGTCGAACCTTATCAAATGCTTTACTGAAATCGGTGTACATAGAATCCACTTGTTGTAATGTGAAAACAAGCAGAGTAAAGTTGGTAGGTATGTATTACAACCATAGGGTAGATTATACTTATATCTATTATTGATGATTACGATGTTTGTGTCTTATAAGCTTGCCTGTACACGTAAAAAAAATCACACGGATTTTGCTGTTTTTCAGGAAAATCTGAAATTTTTTTAAACACATGCGAAAAAATCCATTCCTTGGAATTAACTTTTTTAAATCATGGTCGCAATAGTTCTTTACTACATGGCACACTCGCACGGACGGTTTTTATAAATCTTTAAATTTAAAACAAAAATTCAAGTGTTTCTATAAAAACACCAGCGCAGACCCGTGAAACATCACGGACATTTTAATTTATTGTAGGACTTGTGAAGTCAAGCCCGGATCATTACATTTCAAAATCAAAATGAGAACCTTTCGAATATTAGCAAATTTGAAAAAATTACGACATTTATCCAATGACATCATAAAAGCTTTACAAAATTATATGACATTACTTATACCTACTAAATATACCTAACGACGCGACGGTCCCGCAAAACTATCTGCTAAAAATTTAAAAAGGCTTTTTCGGCTTATTTTTATTTTCTTTTGATGATTTATAAAGTCTGTATTTGGTCCGTTTCGGAATTTCGAATGGAATAAAAGGAAATGCAAAATATCAAAACCATACTGCAACACTAAAATGCGTAATTAGCAACTTTATTTGAAAACTACAAAATCGCACATCCAACCTTGTTTTTCTGAAAACTATAAATGAAAAGGGGACGAAAGTGTGTACGGGCAATGACCATTAGATTTTACTGGGAATCATCATTCTTCAATCCATCAATTTTCATGGTGAAAAACAATAATTTACCTAGTTGCAGATGCAATCTCAAAGGTGGGTACTTTACAGTTTCCTGAATAAAAAATAGGCGTAGGCGAGGCGACCGTGTCAACTACCTTCGGGTAGTCTCGCCGAGGGTATTTCGTCGGTCTAATGCGTCTAATGCCAAAGTCACGAATCCGCATTTTTGATAGTTTTGAGTACCAATATTATACAGGGTGTTAAGGGACGTACTTGACTTACTTTAACCAGTGATTCCTGACATTATTTGGAGTAAAAAATGTAAATGAAATTTTGGTCTCCGGTGACTTTTTTGACGACTTTTTTTTTTTCAAAATTTTTTTCTTCAAAATCAAACAAAAAAAAAATTCTTCCCCATGTCGTCACTGGTCACTCAGCCGGGTGTCCGACGAACCCCTTACCCCGCCTCCAACTGTTCATCAACTACAATTTTTTTATGTTTTTGTAGAAAAAAAAAACATCAAAAATGTCACCGGAGACCAAAATTTCATTTACATTTTTTACTCAAAATAATGTCAGGAATCACTGGTTAAAGTAAGTCAAGTACGTCCCTTAACACCCGTATAATACGAAAAAATTTCATTTTGGACGGAGTTTGCCGTTTATTTTTTACACGTGTATAAATTAATAAACTACAGATTTACATATTATTCAAGCATGGTTTATTAATAATATAAATCGGTTTAAACTAAACTTTTAACCTCAATATCCCTGAATGATGTTTTTGCGGACTTTTTCATTTACCCGACGATTCAATATATATCGTCGGATATGTGTTTGAATATGTATACCTACATTTTTGTAGGTATCTCGGAAATGTGGTTGCTATTCGTGCAGCAATTTGAACCTTCCAAAATTAGGTTAATAAAAACCATTCGAAGTAACTGGTGGGTTTCAACCTAAGAGTATTCACATAGTTTCATGGTTTCAATGGAAAATTTGTAAGCCGTATTGCAACGTGTGTCGTGTTGGGGAAAATACAGGGTGTTAAGGGACGTACTTGACTTACTTTAACCAGTGATTCCTGACACTATTTGGAGTAAAAAATGTAAATGAAATTTTGGTCCCCGGTGACTTTTTTGTAGACTTTTTTTTTTTTTTTTTTTTAATTTTCTTCAAAATCAAACAAAAAAAAATTTCTTCCGCATGTCATCACTGGTCACTCAGCCGGGTGTCCGACGAACCCCTTACCCTGCCTTCAACTGTTCAACAACTACCATTTTTTATGTTTTTGTAGAAAAAAAAAAAAAAAAAACATCAAAAATGTCACCGGAGACCAAAATTTCATTTACATTTTTTACTCCAAATAATGTCAGGAATCACTGGTTAAAGTAAGTCAAGTACGTCCCTTAACACCCTGTATACATGTCACACTGATCTTTATAACACTAACCAAACAGTTTTTAGTGGTGCGGTTCCGCACGCATAGCGCAGTTACTTAGAGATGTGTTTCCAAGTGATAAAACAATATAAGCAGTTTTCAGATAAAACAGTAGATATTTTAAATTTAAACATTAAAACCTAATCTCACGTTGTTTGTTATTATTTATTTATGACTTCCGGTCATTAAATTATTCCAATACATAACACGGCGGATGTTCGACCTAACGAAAAAAACAAAAAAAAATTGAAAAAAAGTCATTTATCTTTTTTACCTTATAATACACGGAGGAATAATCTCCAAGAATTAATATATATTTACAAAAATATCCTATGAAATTTTAGGTAGGTACATATTCCCACTATTTTTCAACATAGTCACCGTTACGATCGGTGCAATTGGTGAGCCGTGGCACTAGGTCCTTGACTCTCTTATCGTAGAACTCCGCCGCTAAAAATGCTATCTCCTCTCCCTCCGCGCCCTAGTCGGTCTACAAAAGTTTTCCGGACAAATGTTGCTTCAGTTGAAGAAAAAGATGCAAATCATGTCATTGATTGCCTTTTTGATTCCGGGGATAGGTGGTGAACCCATGTTTCATCCCGAAAAAACCTCGCCATGGTTGGAAAAACGGTTCGAAGAGATCCGAGCGTTTTCAACGGGTTTTTTCTTGGGAATTTTTTTGGGAATCTGCTTTCGCCATTTTTCTCAATTCAGGCAGCGGGCAGCTGGCAAGCTGGTGGTGTGGATTTTATAAATGTTGGGTAATGGCGTTGTGTTAGCCACAGCAACGTGTGGCCGGGTCTGCTAATAATATTAAGTTTATATAAAATTTCTGTAAATCGTTGCCGTTAATTTTCTAAGCTTCGTTATTATTTCGTTTCATCAAGTCAGTGGTTTTGATTGTATAAATAAAAGCGATCGCTATTCGACTTACGAGTATAATATAAAAACCAATCAGATTTGTTTCATGGCGTGTCTGAAAAAAATGCAATTAGACGTGATTAATAATAATAGAAGCGTGATAGGAAAAAAATGATATTACAAAAAATGTATATGCTCTGTACCTACTCATTCGCTCTGCCTATTGTTTTCGCCTTTATTACCTACCTATAACCAACGTTACTTTGATAGCTATGCAATTAAGGTTGTACGATTAAAAGTAATCCTGGGCATACCTATAACTAATTACTATAGCAAAAATATTTAGTTTTTCATTTGACATTAAGCAGTAATACATATTATTTTCTGTAGTAAGTTCTGCGAACTGTACTTAAAGCAGTTAAAAACAATTTTTAAATTTGGTTTTTTCGTTAGTTCACTTATTTCCCGCGACAAATTATTCAAGATGCTTTTTACACGATACTTTTTCCGTCAGCACTAGCAACTTTCTAAATTCGAATTATAAAATATGGAGATCTGTTTTAGTATCACATCACAATAACAATTTAATGAAAGGTGTTAACGCTATAAGCGGACGCCAATAATTTTGGAGCTTGTGATACACATTTAACTGAAACATTTTACGAGGCCAAGAAATGTGTCTAATCTTTGTTTTATGGACTTTCATTTTTAAAAGTAGAAGAGTGGACAACGAATATCAAGTAGAATACATTCGCCTAAAAGATTTAAAAATTTCAATTATGTAGGTACGGAAGTAGATGAACGGATCTTTTGGGAATCTGCATGCCTGGGTATTGTTGTAGGTGACATATATTATTTTATATTTATTCAACTGCAATAACCGATATCGCAAATTGATATCTTTATGAAGAGATACATATCGAAAATTATAGTCATGACAATTGATCCGGCGACAATAGGCCACTTGCATCACATTTTTAAAAAAAATTCCGGTTTAGGCAAATATTCTAAGACATTCCGTATTTTTTTTTTAATCGTATTTTTGAAACCCTGGCGACTTTTTGAAAATTTAAATCCGAAAAATCAGACCATTTTTTATAAACCGGAAAAACGGGACATAATTTTATAGGTGCGAAAAAACGATAATTACATAGCCGAAAATCTCTTTTAAAAAAAGAACGTTTTCCACACGAATAACACAGGAGAATAACGAGGCATACCAAAAATATAAAATCTCATAAATATATTTTTCCTTGATCCATCTTATTGATTATAAATCATTATAATGTACAACGTCCATATTACTAAATCAAATGTAATATATTGTACTTGTAAATTATAATAATAATAAGAATATTACAAAAATTGATTTTGTTAAAATCCGCACCATTATCATTATACCTCTAAAACACGTACGGACAACGTTGATTTTTTGACAGATGTTAAATGATACGTTCGCAGAGAACAAACAATAAATCTAGTGATCGTTAAATGTCAAATTCAAAAATTCGCCAAAAATCAAAGTGATGCCATATAAAAAAAATGAATCAGTGTGGAATTTTATAAAAATAATAGGAACATTTTCGGCGACCGGACATTTTCATGTAGTGACGTCACAAGCCCAAATAATGGATTTATTTATTTTAAAATAAAAATAAAACTGTGCATTTCTAAATATTTTTACTAACATTTTCGTAATCTTAGTAAAAAAATCTATCCACACTATTTTTTCCAAGTCGTTATGAAGTCCATGCAAGTGGCCTATTGGCCCGCCGACAGCTGGCCTGCCGACTGTTGGTCCCGGACAGTTGATCCCTCTGCCAATTGAGCCCTCGGACAGTTGATTCTCTAAAATATTATTTCTTCAAGTAAGTATGCAAAGAGGATACTTATAACTGCAGGCGTCTCGAGTGAAAAACCACAATACAGATATTCATAGCGAGTTCCCGGCATGCGTTGCTTTGCCACTTAATAAATAAATTGTTTCTCCCTGCGTGTCCTTTCCCAATAGTCCCGTTCGCCTTCTGCCTCACCTTCCTCTTCCGCACCCCCTTCCCCTCACACGTTCCCACTCCGCCTTCCATCTCCCCACTCCCCCCTCCCGCTTCCCCCGCCCCTCGAACCACCATCTCGAGTTCCCCTCCCCCCTCCCGAGTTCTCCTTCCCCCTCCCACATTCCATACATTCAGTCCCGGTACATTCAGTTTTCAAACAGCTCGCGTGCTACCCATTGCAATTTTTTTATACAAATTTCATTATGCCAGAGCTCACCGCATCTTTTATACAAACCTTGTCCGGACAATAATGAACCCAAAAAAAATCCAATTTAGTGCAGTCGTTCGGAAGTTATGCGCGTACATACATTTCGGCGATTCATTTTTATTTATACATATAGATAGATAGATAGATGGAAGATAGATAGATAGATAATAGATTATTCCGAATCTCCGAAGGAGCATGCGGTAACGCTATACGGCCGATAACAAAAAACATACTTATAAGTGCAGTCGGCTTAGCAAAAAACCGCTAAAGGTTCCTCCTACTTGCATATAATAAAAAAAAAATTATCTGAATATCACACAAGAGTCCCAACTGCTCTCAACCGTCTGGAGCCGGTGAGACTATGGCTTCTTCAATTTTTGTATGTTATGAGGCTGAAGATAGTGGGGAGGGGAAGGAGACGTGGGAAATGTACCTACCTGGCTATTCAGATCTAGTCATAAAACACGATTAAAGCCATTCCAAGTAACGTTTCAATTCTGAATGATGGTGTTATCTGTCGGCGGGCCAATTGTCGGGTCACCGAAAATTATACAGCAAAAAACACGCATTTTGTATTTTACTGAACCTAGATGTTTTTCCTCTAAATCGATTTATTAGCTGTAGGCACTACAATGACTGTTTTATTTTTCAATTCTGACCAAATTAGCTTTCCTCAAAAATTATATCGAATAATCTATTGCCTTTTGGTAAATATTCCATTGCCTTTTGGTAAATTTTTCAATAAATTTAGGAAACTCTACCTACTGAGAAACCTTGTTTTAGTTCTTTGCATACGCGTAGTAGATTGGACCTCCTCATAATAATTTTTAAGGTAATTATTTTTACCACTGTTGTCACAAAGAATTGTTTCCAACAAAATTAAAGACAATGTATGATTTAAGATAATTCCATAATAAGTAATATCAATATTACTGATGATCAAATTACTAAAACGAACATAATATTTATTTAATTAAATGAAGACAATATTAGCGAAACTCAATCGAAAATCTGGAGACAGAAAAATCAGAAAAAAGATATTGGCACCGCTGGGACTCGAACCCAGGACCCTTTGCTTACATGGCAAGTGCTCTATCGATTGAGCTACGAAACCCATATCAAATTCGGTCACTTTTAGCTGTATCATACTTCCACTAAGAACTACCAACATGATCTTCATTTTCTTAACGCACATATTACTGGCTGCTATCTTTATAGATGATTGCAAGATTCAATTCCAACTAAATGCTATCTAGATAGTGTCTGGATAATTTTTTATCCATTTTATTTTTAATGCGCGACATCTATTGACTTTTCTGCAAATCTAGGATGAATATTTATTTTAATTTTTTAAACTTTATGAGTAAAATCTCAAATTATAATATTTAATTAAATGGAGATAATATTAGCGAAACTCAATCGAAAATCTGGAGACAGAAAAATCAGAAAAATATATTGGCTCCGCTGGGACTCGAACCCAGGACCCTTTGCTTACATGGCATGTCCTCTACCGATTGAAATAAAAATAAATATTCATCCTAGACTTGCAGAAAAGTCAATAGATGTCGCGTATTAAAAATAAAATGGATAAAAATTTATCCAGACAGTATCTAGATAGCATTTAGTTCGAGTTGAATCTTGCAATCATATATAAAGATAGCAGCCAATAGTATGTGCGTTAAGAAAATGAAGATAATGATGGTAGTTCTTAGTCGAAGTATGATACAGTTAAAAGTGACCGAATTTGATATGGATTCCGTAGCTCAATCGGTAAAGCACTTGCCATGTAAGTAAAGGGTCCTGGGTTCGAGTCCCAGCGGAGCCAATATCTTTTTCTGATTTTTCTGTCTCCAGATTTACGATTGAGTTTCGCTAATATTGTCTTCATTTAATTAAATATTATAATTTGAGATTTTACTCATAAAGTTTAAAAAATTTAAAAAAATAATATTTATTATGGTGTATGAGTTTCCAGAAATGAAAGCATTGCAAAGAAAGAATTAATGGAGTAGCATTACATTTTTATTATATCTATTGCACTTAGTGAATGTAAAACTATAATTAGTACCTACGAACATTCGGTCTATTTTTTAAGCATCAGTATTCGACGGTGACCGGACAACTCAGAATCAACTCAACATCTCCTTTGAAAAGTATATAAAAATATATTAAAAAAATTAAATAAGTTAAGTTAGGTTAGGTTAGGTTATGGGCTTTTTTTCAAAAAAAAAATCTTAGCTTTTAATGATTTTTTAAAAAGGTGTTGAGTTGAGTTGATTCTGAGTTGTAAAGCAACCGTATTCAACTTATTAAGAGTAAACAGGGTGGCGTTTTGCCCATTCAAACGTATTCCCCGATTTCCTATCTGGATTCTGATGCTACGTCCATACTGAAGCCAACCTTCCAACTCCGAACTTAGTTCGGAGTTGGAAGGTTGGCCGATCGTGTGGTCGCTGCGGCCAACCCTCCAACCCCGAATTCCGTACTTCAAAATGGCGGACATGAAAAAGCTGTAGCTACGCTGTATCTTTTTCAGTTGCCTACAATTATTACGTACGTATAATCATATACTTATTATACACGACATGTTTTCAAACAATTGTTATACCACTCTCCGTAATAATATAGTCATTTTAAAAGTACGCGGCACGGTGTGGACAGCTGCGGCAGGCTGGTTCGTGTGAGTTGGCCGTCGGGATCGCCTCGAAGGCGATCCCGGGCCAACGCGAACTCCAACCTTCCAACTCGAACTTCCAACGCACGACACCCCTCCACACGATCGTCCAAACGTTTGAAGTTGGAACGTTGGCCGCAGTGTGGGCTTACCATTATACTTCTGCATATATTTTTGCATATAATATACATATCGACCACTAGAGTGTAAGTATTTTTTGCATTTTTTGAAAAGTTACTTTTTATAGGAGTTAGGACCTACATAAAATCGTTAAAAATGCCTGGTTTGATCGCCAACAACAGACGTTCAGTATATAAACTAGACTATAATTTAAAAAAAAGATAAACAAAGCAAAACGTACAGATATACAGTATTTTCTTCCAATATACTTAGAAAAAATATATTTAAAATTTTGTTCGAGTTTTGGATGGGAAAAATGTGGAACACAAAACCTGGATCTCAATGATTTTATTTAGGTATTATCAGCTTGAGGTGCAGTTGTTCCTATCACTCAGAATTGGGGGGCAAGGGCGGATCCAGGATTTTTTTCTAAGGGGGGGGCACAATGGGCGGACGGGCAAAAAAACAACAATTACTGTTAGGATTTTTTTTCTGGGGGGGGCACAAGGGCGGACGGGCAAAAAAATCAACAATTACTGTTAGGACTTTTTTCTGGGGGGGGGGGGGGGGGGGCACAAGGGGCGTACGCGCAAAAAAATCAACAATTACTGTTAGGAATTTTTTCTGGGCGGGCACAAGGGGCGGACGGGCAAAAAATCAACAATTACTGTTAGAAATAAACTTGAAGTATCGTACTTTATTAAGTAAGTTCGTAAGTTTATTTCTACAAGTTCAAGTATGTATAGGAAGGTTTATGAAAGTGTCAAAACCTTAGAAAAATTAAATGTTTAATAAAGACAGTATTCTGTACTATGATGGAATCTCCACAGTACACAAAACACGTGCCCCCGTGCCCCCCCCCCCCTCCCCCAGGTATTAAAATCCTAAATCCGCCCTTGTTGGAGGGAGTAAGAGCAACAGTGACAGCAACAGTTTTCTAAAATACCTATTATTCAAATTTCTCGGCGATCGGGATTCCTCGTAATTATTTTGACTACCTTTAATCACTTAAGTGAAAGTTGAATGAATGTCAAATTACAGATACACATACCCTATAAAAGATATGTGACTTCAGCAACTTTGACATACCTACCTACATACATATACATATATGTGAATAATTCTTGTTTTCTAACGAAAGTGTTACATTTTGATAATTAAAACTATTTTTTCTCTTATGTGGGCTGAGGTAATTAAAAACATAATCTTATTTTGAATCTACCTGCAGTAATTATTTTCCACAAGATGAATCGTATTGTTGCATGGAGATAGATAATTATTCGAATAATGTACCAAATGTAAGAAATATTATGACGTTACGAATGCCTGTACATGGACACTGATCTCATTTTAACTGGGCTAATTTCACATCATCAGAAAACTTCATAATATTAATTAATAGATTTAATTGAAGCTTATCGTAATAAATAATAATTCTTACACTTCATATTTTAGTAAGATGGCAAAGCATAAAAAAATAATAAAAGATGATGATAGATGTATAATTTGATTGTAACTTGTATAATTAGTATATAATCAGCTATCTACCCTGAAATGTAATTTTTTGCATAAAAAACGCGGAACATTAAAAACAAATTCAATATTTTTGTGTAAAATAAATTTGACCCCACACTGTACCGATTTATTACATATTTCCCTTAAACACGGTAAGTTTTAAAGCTCTTAAAAAAATATATGTTATTCTTGAAGATAATATCTAGACTTAGCCCGCGCCGAAACGCAAATTATATAAAATTCCCTCGATAGAAAAAAATCGCAAAGTATGCTCCAAAAATTATTATAAACTCGTTTGTTATTTTACAAGTTATATGTATGAAAAAATTCACAGTGTTTCTTTAAATGCGGTTTAAGATAATGCCCGCGAGATTTTTGCTCTATTTTAAACGAGTCGTGTTTTATTAAACATTTTCGCAATTTTCGCATCGATTTTGTCGCTGTAAATGTTAGCGCTCTCCTCTAACATTCGTAATTTCGTATCTCTCCATCTTCTTCTTTTCGAACCCGGTTGCAGAGCCTTAAGTCCGGTCTCCTCCGTGAACATGAACATTTGCTTACCCATTTGCTTGAACATTACTAAAAACATTGTCAGACGCATACAAAAATGTGTAAGGCCACGCCCCCATTGCCAATGTTTATAGTAATGTTCAAGCAAATGTTCATATTCACGGTCGAAGGAGACCTGGCTTTAACACCAAACCGCCCCTAGAGAAATCATTCACCAAAAGTGTATCTTTACATAGTATGAAATGAAGTCGCTCCCGCTGTCTGTGCGCTTAGATCTTTTAAACTACGCAACGGATTTTTCATGCGGTTTTCACCAACAGACAGAGTGATTCATGAGGAAGGTTTTTAGGTATATAATTTGTCAAGGTTTTGTGTAAATTGGTTGAAATATATAATATATCTAGTCAAGTGGCAGCGGGCAGCGGGTCGCCAAACGGGCGGTGTGGATTTGATGGAACAGATGGCTTATAAAGGATTATAAAGGTTAGTTAATGGCGTGGCGTTGTGTTTCGTTAGCCACAGCAACGTGTGGCTGGGTCTGCTAGTTAGTTAATAAATAAATTATGGAACCGCAAAACAAAAAAGGGAATCCTTCTCTGGTCGTGGGGAAAAAATAGAGTAACCGAAAATAATTTTTTTGATAATTATTAAGCTACTTTGTTAACTTAGCAGGAGTGCCCGGGCTCAGGTTTGTCCGGGTCTTGGCGATGAATGCATCTGCCCGCCTACTATGTGGCGGGCCGGATCGGGAGAGACTGATTGAGGGAAACCTTTCGATCTCTCCAGCAGGACTGTCTCGGAATATCGCCTTTTACGCAGTGGGAGGGATGGATTCATACGTCCGTTACTCCTGGACACACTGACCCCCAGATTCCCTCCCACCCCTTATCCTCTTTTCCTTCCCAGAATTCCTCTTCTTCCTTTCCTTAAAAAACCCTCCACATAGCATCCCCTAAGATGACATAGGCCCTGGGGGAAATTATGGTAAATTTTGGGGATCGCTGGAAACGGTTAATACGCACTTTTTTTTGAAAAAATCTTTTGATTCACCTTAATTACATTCAAAGACAACTATTTGCATTGGGGGAAGTGGAAAATATTTTTGTGTAACATGGTTTGTGATACAAAAGAAAGTGCCCCTTTATAACGCCTACTCGCGTCAAGGCAAGAAAAACATCCCAGTTTGCAAGTAGTTTAGAGGCTACGCTAGGTTTGTGTAACATGGTTTGTGATTCTGGCGTACAATCTCACAAGACGAAAGCTAATTTTAATTTTACGTAATGAAATTTAGAATGAAATATTTTCCACTTCCCCCAATGCAAATAGTTGCCTTTTAATGTAATTAAGGTGAATCAAAAGGTTTTTTTTTTAAAAGTGCATATTAACCGTTGCCAGCGATCCCCAAAAATTAATGAAATTATTTTCCTCAGGACCTCCTATGTGGAGCTAATGTAAAAAAAAAAATTACGCAAGTTAAGTGTCTGAAAAAAAACTTTGCTGTTAACAAAAAATAAATCATTCACATTTGCAATTTGAACAAAGGCAATTATTTTTCATTTCCTATCTCTACCTAACTACGAATTATAATATTACAAAGCACATAGTAAAAGAGCAGATGGTACATTCTTGCACGGATGATCATCAGTGTTGAAGATAATTACCACTTTCTCGGCGGTAAACATTTTCCAAAATCATTCCAGCTGGAAAATTGTTCATTCTTCGAGTCTTCACTAGAAATTTAAACGCAACGCGTTTTACCCATGAAAATACATCCAATATCAACTCAAACAAAAGTATCGTGTCTCGTATGAGTTGTTCAATTTCTAAATCCGCTATATCAACTTTCACTGATTCGGAGAAAACCGCCAAAAACTGTCGCATCTCTAGCGTAAATAAAAAATTGAATTTTTTATTTTTATATAATGAACTGGAGTAATATACATTCGAAAAATATTCCCTTTTCAATGAATGTCTAGAAATATTTAAGTAATTTGGATAAATAAAATGGATTTTGATATTCACTTCGTGATTTGTATGGAATATAGAGGGTTTTGAAACTCAACTGACCCGAGGGGCGTGTTTCTACACCCGCCATCTTGGCAAAATAACTGCCCGTGATTGGTTGAATTCCGATATAGCGGGTTTTGATAGTAACTTCTTGAATTATATAGCGGGTTTTGTTTCTCACTCGCAGTTTTAACATGTTTTTTGGTCGTGGTAAGGGAGATTTTAAAACTCAATTTTAGGTTTGTCTTGTTCCTCGTAAAAATGTGATGTGAACAAGATGTCATACTCAAATCATTTCGAGCGGGTTTTGAAATTATAGGACTCGTATATAAGTTACTGGCGAGTACCCGGCATGCGTTGCAATTTTCAATGCCATTCGAAAAAGAAGGTGTTTGAAATTTAATTCTGTTTATTAAGGCGGTATACACAACCGTAATAATTTTTGTTTGCTCAAAACTCACATTTTAATCATTTCCGGCGAATTCGTAACTATAATTTTTTTTCCAAAAAATGCCGCACAAGGCTTGCGAGTTATTTATATTTCAGATTAATAAAAACAGTACCTTACCATTAATAAATATAAATTATACGTACAACGATTTAAAAACTTTATAACCCGTTTTTCAACTATAAAGTTAATAGCGGTAAGCACCAGATTTTATTTTTCTAGACGATGAATTAATAACTTCGGGAGTGCGACATGGAGACACATTTTAAATATTTGTAACACGTTCTTCAGAATTAATTAAAATGGACGCGGCGGAAAGGTCCAATCTCCAGGCCTGCTAGGGTGAATTCGACCATACGTTCGTCCAATACGTCGTGCCGCGGCGTATATTTGTTTACACGTTTTCTTCACTTACTTCGTAAGATTCCCATATTATTTTTCTTCTTTTTCTTTTCTTTGATACGGCAAATTCGACAGTAGTTCCGTCCAATACACGGGTCGTAAGATTATAAGTCGTTAAGATTCTGAATATATTTTAGGGTATATTGTCGTCTTAAAGATCTTTTGGATGCACAATACTTTTTTGTTTAATCACATAAGTTTCATCGCAATCGGATGAATGAAGTGAGAAATAATTTCATAACGTCAGAGCTCTATATAAATAAAACCATCGCGGGCATGCGCAAGTTTTATCGCAATCGGATTAACGGTTTAGGAAGACACAGGGGACAAACAAAGAAGTAATCATTTTAATGTACGAGTATTATGATAACCCAGTTCGTATAGACAAAAATAACAAAATAAAAGTTTTTAATCACGTTGAGTGTGGATGTATGGAATATTGCAGGTTAGTATGCCAAAATAAAAAAAAAAATATATGGTTCAGAAATAACATTACAAATAAATATTTACATGTAGGTAGTTCCATGTCGCTTAGTGCTACTTACTACCTAGAAAACAATTATATATATAATATATATATAATATGTTGATAGGTTTAATTCCTTTTTATTAATTTCTAAATAAAACACTTGTGTTGCAAAGTTTTTTTTAACTAAGAAACGACATTTATGTTTATTAATATAACTTTTAATGGTTTTTTCTAACAATCAAATAATAGAATAACAAAACAAATGACAATCGATGATTGCATTCTAATTGACATTATAGGATTCAAATTTAAAGGGAATATATTTCCTTTACATCTCCCCCCCCCCGCGGGAAAGAAAATTATTGCAAAAATTTTCATTCATCTTCGATATCCTCTTCATGGTTCATCAATGCAGGTGCTGGAATTAATTTCGAGATGTGGAAAAAATTTGATTCTAATTTTTTTCGACCAGTATTTATCTTGTAAATTGAGTTTGATAATTTTTCTATTATTTTGTAGGGTCCGATTCTCAATTCGTCGAGCTTCTTCCTGTTAAGTTTGTTTCCATTCTCCACAAAAACAGTATCACCAACTTTGAAGTTAATATGTCTCCTGGTTTTATCGTAAATCATCTTGTTGTAATTATGTGACTTTATAGTATTTTCCAGAGCTTTTTTTCTGTCTTGAATCAAATCGATGTCAGTCTTCTTAAGTTTTAACTCATTTGGCAAAATCGTAACATCTGTGCCGTTAAGTAGGTACTGAGGCGCATAACCAGTGACAGTGTGCTCCGTTTCATTATAGTTTTTTACACAATTACGGGCTATAGTTGTCCAAGCCACTTTTAAGTCATTTTCGTTGATTTTGCATCTAATTTTATTGACTAGCGTTTGATTTAATCTTTCATTTAATCCATTTGAGAAAGGCGAGTTTACTGCAGTAAAAATGATTGGAATATTTTTTTCATCCAAAAATTTTTTGAATTCTCTAGAATTAAGACCCGGATATTGGTCTGATAGTATCATGCCAATGTCATTAGTTTCTGTGGAGTTTAAGAGTTTGATGAAATCGTTGGTATTTTGAGTTTTTGACGTCAAAATATATGCAAACCTCGTGAAATGATCTGATAGCAGGTGCAAGTATCTCTTTGTTGACCGTGAACCCCCAAAACCACCTATCGTATCAATAGAACATATTTCAAAAGGTTTTGTTGCGGGACCCAAGTAGGACATCAATCCATATTTATTTTGACCTCTTGATTTGTTCTTTAAACATACTGCACAACTTTCGCAAGTTCTCTTTATATTGTTTGTCATGTTTTCTGATGTGTACCATGAGCTTATCATTTTTTGCATTTGATTAATTCCTATGTGACCTAGGTCTGTGTGAACATTTTTGATAAAATCTATGCTGAATTTTTCTGATAGAATTATTTTTTCTTTTTTTTTTACTTTCTTGTAATAAACATTATTCTTCGATATCAATTTATCTTTTCTGCACTGTATCTTCTCATTTTTGACCTGATCTTTTAAGATATCTTCTAATTTTATTAAGTTGACAACTTTTAATTGCTCATCTTGGTTCTCATCTGGTTCTAAGACTGGGTTTCTGCTTAGACAATCAGCTTCAATATTGTACTTTCCTGGAGAATATTTAATTTGAAAATCATATTGGGATAAGTAATATGTTAAGTCACCAAGCTCTTCATCGGTTCTAGATTTGATATTCATATTTTCCAGCGGTTTGTGATCTGAATAAACTGTAAATGGTTTTCCTATCAACCAGTATTGCCAGTATCTCACTGCCTCTTTTATAGCTAAGCATTCTAAGTAAATTGCTTTTTTCTTTTTCTGTGCGCTGTTTAATTTTTTCGAAAAGTAAGCAACAGGTTTTTCTTTTCCATCAGATTGTGTCTGTTTTAAAATAGCTCCAACACCCTCTAGAGAAGCATCTGTATATATATTAATTGGTAAATCTTGATCAAAAATTTCCAAGATCGGTTGTGAGCATATTAGGTTTTTCATCGTTTCAAAAGCATTTTGGCATTTATCAGTCCAAATAAACTTTTGATTTTTCCTTAATAAATTATGCAAAGGATCTAGTATTATTGCACTCTTCGGAATGTACTCATGATAAAAGTTGATTTTTCCTAGAAATTGTCGCACATTCTTTTGTGTTTTTGGAATAGGAAAATTCTTTATTGAAATCAAATTATCCTTTACTGGCTTGACTGAATTATTCTGAATTATATGACCCAGATATTTTACCATATCTGATGCAAATGTGCATTTTGTAAATTTTAATCTAAAACCTTCTGTTTTGATTGCATTCAGCAGCTTTGTCAGATGATCAATGTGTTCAGCAAAAGTTTTTGAAAAAATAAGAATGTCATCTATGTAATTGACAGCAAATTCGTTTAGTTTATATTTTCTCAATATATTGCTTAATATCCTCTGAAAAATTGCCGGAGAAGTCTTCAATCCAAAAGGCAGGCAGGTCCATTGATAATGTCCCTCCTGTGTTACAAATCCTGTTTTTTTTTTGTCTTCAATCCGCAATGGAATAGACCAAAAGGCTGAGTTTATATCCAGCGTTGAAAAAAATTTGCAATTTCTGGTCTTTGTCATTAGGTCTTCAATCAATGGAAATGGTTGAGCTTGAGGTATTACTATTTTATTTAAGTCTCTGAAGTCTATGCATAATCTGGATCTTTTGTTTTCTTCTTTTTTAAATGCTAGAGTGACCGGTGCAGCAAATGGACTGTACGACTCTTCTATCAGTTTATTGTCTAATAATTTTGCTATTTGCTCTTCTATTTCCTTTTTATCTTCTACACTGCATCTGTAAGGCCTCTTACTACAATATTTATCCACTAATAAGTCTATCTTCGCTTCATATCCATTTACAGTGCCAACATCATATTTACTCTTCGCGAACACTGATGTGTATTTGTCTATTAGTTCATTTATTTCTGTTTTTTGATCATTATTTAAATGATTCATTGTTATTTTAAAATCTTCTTCTTTAACATGTTCGTTAAAATTAATTCTGTGTTTTTCTATATGATTAAATTTAGTATTCGTTTTCATATCTGTAGAATATTTTTCTTTTTTATTTGTATTATTTAGGCAGAGTTTCTGTGATATTTGTAAGTCTTCACTTTGGATAAGTTTGAAGTCTTTTATCATGTCTAATCCAATCAAAAAATCATACTTGAAATTGTGTTCATCAATAATGTACACATCAACTTTATTCTCCAATTCAAAAATTTTTATGTTTAACGTTGTCAAACCACTCGTCTTTTTAACACCATTAATCGTTACTAAATTTGCTTCATTCAAATTGTTTCCTTTTCCTTTTAGTTTCAATAATTTAGAATTAATTAGAGAAACATTTGAACCTGAATCATAAATTCCGTATATTTTTAATTTATCATTTAGTAATAGTTTGACTTTTATTAATGGTGTTACTATTAGTTTTTTTGATCATTTTCATTTAATTCAGTTTCTATCACTGAATTGTTTACATGTTTAATGGCATTTCTCTTAAATTTTTCATCCTCTTTTGTTTTGAACCAGCATGTAGCTTCAGGGTGGTAACGAATGCCCTTATTCAATTTTTCACAAATTTTACATGGATTTTTACCCCCATTTTTATTATGTTCTGCATTTCCAAATGTTTTCTTATTCATAAATCTTTTTTTGTTGACCATATGTTCATACTTGTTTACTTCATTAAACAAATCTACAGTATCTTGTAATCCTTCTCTATCGATCTTGTTAAGTATGAATTCTGGTAGTCCGGAAGCAACAAGATCTATCAAAGTACCGGTGTCAATTGATCTTCTCACATCCAATAGAAGTTTTTCTTTTCTCATAGCATAATCCAACAGAGAACCATCTTTGTATCTAAATGATAGTGCGTATGTGACAGGGTTCCATCCTTTGTTTGCAAATGATTCACAGAATTTGTTTTTCCATGTTGACCACTCTGAGTTCATTGTTAGTTTTATAATCATGGAACTGTACCAGTCTATACAAGATTTATCCATGAACAATCTGAGTATTTCTATTTTTTTTCCATCCATGGTCACATCAAACCGCAAACATTCTTTTTCAAACACTTCCATCCACTGGCTTGCATTTGTATTTTTAGTGCAGAATTTTTCTATAACAAACTTCTCAGCAATGTTTTTTAAGCTCTGTTGCTTATCTTCCATTAACTTTTCAATTAATTTTCCTAATGCATCTTCTTTTTGATGTACTTGTAAACTTTTTTCGTCCAATTCTTCGAGGTATTGGTCTCCAAACTGTAGGTTTCCATCTTCGTCTACATATATTTTTTTTAGTTCTTCTGTCATGGTTAACCAGACTCTTCTAACCTGGTATCTTTTTTTCAAACTATTTTTTATTTTTCCAAAAGCACTAGTTTTCATTATCTCCTCGTGATAGCTGGCGGATCGTAGCATTTCTGGTATTGTAAACACTTTTCCATCACTTGTGACTATTTTTTGTAATGCTAATAATATTTGATCTGCCATCGCATCCAGGTAATAGCGTAAATTCGAATTGAATTTTCTCCATTTTTGGTTTAAAACGAAATGTCGTTTTATAATATGTTGATAGGTTTAATTCCTTTTTATTAATTTCTAAATAAAACACTTGTGTTGCAAAGTTTTTTTTAACTAAGAAACGACATTTATGTTTATTAATATAACTTTTAATGGTTTTTTCTAACAATCAAATAATAGAATAACAAAACAAATGACAATCGATGATTGCATTCTAATTGACATTATAGGATTCAAATTTAAAGGGAATATATTTCCTTTACATATATATAAGAAAATTGCATTTGAATAAATAGTTATTTTTCTGGTGTGCTGTATTATTATTAATTATTACAATTTTATTTAAAACATCTTATCATATCATCTATCTAAAATCAAAATACTACAGAAAAGTTAATTATAACTGAGACTAATTTCTACAAGAATGTAAAATTTCGTATAATTATTTCATCTGCTTTATGAACTAAAAATAATGACTTGGGGAAATAATACAAGAGAAAAATGTTTTAATTTGAGTTCATTCATTTTTCACAATTAATAAATAATGCAACAATTTTCACCGTAAACATCTATAGAGATTCGGATCAACAAATTAAACAAAACATTTAATATAACTGTCATGTAGGTATTAGAGCTTCATAAACTAAATGAAAAATTAGTAATAACCTGGGGGTCAGTATCTCCAGGAGTGACGGACGTATGAATCATTCCTCCCACTGCTTTGCAGGGCAATTTTCCGAGAGAGTCCTCCTAGAGAGATCGAAAGGTTTCCCTCAATCAGTCTCTCCCGATCCGGCCCGCCACGCTTTAGGCGGGCAGACGCATACACCGACAAGACCCGGACAAACCTCGCCATATGAACCCGGGCGCCCCTGCTAAGTCACCCAACGTAGCGAACCACTTGGGGTTACAAACTAAAATATCAATGAATATTTTTTTCACAATCTTCGATAGTTATACACGAATATATTAAACAGAAGATTACAAATTTAGAACACACATACACGGGAACTGTAAATGAAAAATGGTAAAAAAAAAAAAAAATACTATTTCCATTTGCAAAAAAAATTAAAAATGAATTAAACATAATTTTTCTCCGACATATGATTTTTCAATTTTACTGACAGTGTACACTCGAAAGGTAAATTTCTGAAGTCTCTATAATTGGTCAACAAAAATATATAATTTATAAAGAATATTTATAATATTTATTTTTGAAACAAATATGAATTTGAGTCACCGGGTCTAAACTAAAAACATTTAAAAAATCTGTAGGTACGAGTATGTGACAGTTAGGGGCGGGGTGACGGGTTGAAGGGTTACTCGACTGAGTGACCAGTGACGACAATTAAAAAAAAGGTTTTGAAGAAAAAAAATTGAAAAACAGACATCAAAAATGTCACCGGAAACCAAACTTTTAATTACATTTTTTAGTCCAAATAATGTCAGAAATTACTGGTTTAACTAAGTCAAGTACGTCACTTAACAACCTGTATAAGTGTTGAACCTTTAAAACAATACTAAAGGCAACTTGAACATGAACGAGGTAACATTTCATTATTGTGTTATGTTATAGGTTGGTTACAGTAGTTTCTTATAACTAGAAAATTAGAAAACTACAATCTAATGGCTGCCGGTATTATTTCGGACACGGTTTGGGCACACTATTATTTATTAAAATATGCATTTGCGATTAATCATAAGATGTAAAAAATTTAAAAATAAATGCTCATGTACCAAATTTATTTGGTACCAAACCAATGTTGTCAATTCTAACGACAGCAACTGACGTTGCTTCACACGTCCAGCATTTCAATATTAAGAAACAAATAATATTCTCCCTCAAAATACAATTTTCTCGTGTTTTTCTAAGAAAGGAACTCTCTTATGAAGATAAGGAGATGTTTTCAACATAAAGTACTGTGGGGAAGGAAACATATTATAATCTAATAATTCGAATTCCAGTTGAAAATAAATATTCCCGTTTTTTAGCATATTCAAAACTGTTTGATAAGTTTTATGCATGTTTCCACCATTAAGGAACTCAAGTGAAGAATATTAAGGCTTAAAAAATGTTCATATAGACCAATAAACGTTGATTCTGAATATATAAGTTTTATTTAATAATATTAAGAGCAGAGTTTTAAAAAAATATATTAAAAAGTCCATTTTTAATCGGGTCATAAAAACACGCCGTCAAGTTGGCATTATTGAAATGGTTGGAGGTGACGTCACTGTTCAACGACACAAGCCATCAATACGACACAAGCCATCGTACTAATTTATGCGTTTATTTACATACTGTTTATAGAGATTTAGTTGTTGTGTTTATTGAAACATTATTTAGGCCTAAATAATGTCTAAAACATAAAAGTATCTCTTATTAGTTTATCTCAATTATTGAAAATATTAAAAAACTACTGCACAAAAAAATAATAATGCTACTTCTAGGGAGAATACTTCGAACAACGGAATTCAAAATGGCGGCAGTTGATCAGCTGATTTCCCGATCGTATAGTATTTTTTCAGGAGTGATAACGTCACACGATTCACCGAAAACCACCGTATGTATACGGTGGTTTTCGGGGGGTCTTGAAAAATTAAAACTTTGACAATTATTTTAACTATTAAAACTAACTCTAAAAATAAAAATAAAAATGCGGTTATTTAAGTTAGAAGGTCATTATTAATTAAAAAAAAAAAAAAAAATTATTGGACTGGAGTTCTCTATTGCCTGGTCTTTCAATCCTCGTTATTTTTCTCTTGCCCCATTACGCTCTCAGAAGCTGGGTAAGTCTGCGCTAGCAAATACTATAATAATAGTGCGCTAGCAGATACTATAATAACAGTGCACTTACTGGGTCTCCAAAATACCTGAAAAAACCTTCGACTCTGTGCAGAAACGGGCGGTCCGTTTGATAGATTCTCCTAAAACGGATTGCAATATTTAGAGTACAGGGGTTGAGTGGGAATGCTGTTCTTGTTCCACCGGTATTGGAATGGAAGACGATCCGAGGAACTAGCGTCATTGATTCCTTCGGCACCGGTGCACCGGCGCAACATTCATTAATTTGTCACATGAGGACGGGTCACTTCTAAGACTCGTTTTTGAGTTCAACATCCCGGTTGTGGAACGATTTGTCGGCTTCTGTGTCTCCCCCCTCCCAATACCCAAGTTCACTCTTTCATTTTCACAAAAAGACCCTCTACACAGCAAACTCAAAGGTGACACAGGCCCTGAAGAAAATTGTTTTCTCCAGGGTCTCCTGTGTGGAGTTAATATTTAAAAAAATCCATATTCTTCTGTAAGTTATTTATGTTATTTTTTACTGACTACTGTTAAAAATTTCTATGTTATTTTTTACTAAACTACTGTTGTTTCTAAACTAACTAACTAACTAACCATCACGCCGTTTCCCCGCAGGGGTAGGCAGAGAGGACGGACCGCCAAACAACTCGGTCTTGGCACACATTCTTTGCCTCACTCACATTCATACATCGTCTCATACATTCTCTTCTTCCTCTAGTAAATAAAAACATCGCTGCAGAGTAGGTATATATAATACGATGTGACCAAAACATTTTCCAAACGTGAGCTGGTAATAATCTATTCAATGGATTCAATTACTACAAAGAAACATTAGGGCAGGAATACCTTATTTTTGCAAAACTGTTTTACATACAATAACAGCAAGCGTAAGCAAGCATAACATTTCGTGATTTTATAATGCCGTCTTTTTACTACGTTTAAAAAACGAGGCATTTCAGATTCAGAACGCCTTCAACTTCAAGTAACCTACATAATAGTATATACATTGCAGTCATTGTACATGTAGGTACAAATATAATATACCTACTTACATTCGTTCACATGTCGATCATTGTAGTGTATGCGCGTTTGTAATTGAAAAGATATCGATAAATTGAATTACTAATTTCAATCCAGCTTCTAGAAAATTAAACTGTCTCGGGAAATATTTCAAAATATTTAATCGTTGGTAGTTTGCAACAAACTATCATTTTCCTTAGTAAAGTATGCAGTTAATGCAGAGCGTTGATAATTTACTGTGTGGAAAACTTAGAGTCATTAGAAAGTTTCTGCATACGACTTTGTAGTAAATTAGACGTAGACGAGAAAACATTAATGCAGTGTTTCCAAAGGTGAAGCTAACGCCCCCTGGGGACGCTAGAGAGGTCAAGGATGGCGGTAGTGTCTCAGGGGCAAGGGTTTCAATAAAAGAAAGTAAGGGGGCGGTGAGGGCTATACGAAAGCGTCGAAATAAATAAATCAACTAAAATTTTGTTCAACATTTTTAAAGAAATCCTTCATAATTTTATTAAGCCATTAGGGGCCATTCATTTATTACGTAAGACGAATTTTGCCACTTTTCGACCCCCTCCCCCCCATTATAAGAAAAAATAAGAATAGGCCGACCCCCTCCCCCCCCCCCCTTTTGGTATTTATTACGTAAGAATCTAAAGCAAAAAATGAAAACACGTTTGGTTTGTTTTAATGTTTATTTTTCAAAGTAACAATTTTTAGAAATGTTTATTTGTGCTGAAAAAAAAAATAATAAAAAAATAAAAATTGTTAACTTTTTACCTAAAATATAAAATTCGAAATTGGATAGTTTCGAACTCCTGCAACTTGCATGGAGAGGTACAGGAGGTAGGTACCATCATCATCAATACATCGGCTTGATACTGAGCGAATCTACTCGTACTTAGGTGTTAAATACATGGTTAATGTTGCAATTTTGCAAACCTTCGTTCACTTACTTTTAAATTTTTGTTGGTTATATTTTTATTTCATTTATATACTTTTTATTTCCATCGTAACTTTATCTAAACTATTATTTTATCATGTTAAAGATGGAGGTACTGCCTTTATTATTTATGTAAAAGCCCTCTGGGAGTAAAATAAAATAAAAGAAATAAAGAAACAACTAAATAAATTAATGTTCACCAAAACGAGCTTGATAAAAACTAATTTGTCAGATATTTGGTTTATAATTGTGTAATTTCTACTATTTAAGAAATTCTAAAAATTATGGTACTTTATTAAAATGAAATAGTCATAAATACATTAGGAATTCATATGTCAAATATTGGTTTATAAATGTGTAAATTCTAATTATGTAATTGTAAATGTTTTCTAAAATGGTCTGGAAAGAATCTCCTACTTGTGATCTCACTAAAGAAACCACTCATTCACTCTGAATGCAATTATTAATGTTCTCCAAAATGACCTTGAAAAAAAAATCACATCTTTGCGATTCTTTCAAAGATATAAAGAAACCATCCCTTCGTTCAGAATACAATTTTTAATGTTCTCAAAAATTGTCTTGACAGAAGCAAATTCCTGTGATATCTTAAACGAAACCATTCCCTTGTTAAGAATATTATGAACTAAATATACAATTTGGCTGTCCTGACACGGGTATCCTTCCCAGTTGGACAGACAAAGTATCATTTTGTAATGTATTGTAATATATATGCATGTATAAATAAATAAACTTACAAAGGTAATAACAATTTTAACTTTGCGCATTTTTGTGATTTTACGTAAGAACTTGTAAGAAAAAATAAGGCATGGTCGACCCCCCTTCCCCCCCCCCTAAATCGTCTTACGTAATAAATGAATGGCCCTTTAGAAAGTTTCTGCATACGACTTTGTAGTAAATAAGAAGAGACGAGACGTTTTCAAAGGTGAGCGCCATCGCCCCTGGGGGCGCTGGATAGGTCAAGGTTGGCGGTTGTATCTTAGGGGCAGGGGTTTCAATAATGAAAAGTAAGGGGGCGATGAGGGAAAGCGTCGAAAACCTTTCATATAATTCTTAAATATTCTTCAACATTTTTTAAGAAATCGCATTTAATTGCGTTTAATAATGTATTTAAAAAATAATTATTAATCGATTTTAAAGACGACAGGCGAATTCAGTTTCTTCAGTTTATGTAGAACATACTTTTTTTAAAATAAGATATAGTTGTTATAATAAATTCAGTTGACCTTTATTGACGGCGTCTGTGGCCGAGGAGTCAGACTCTCAGCAATCGACAGGTTGCGGGTTCAAAGCATGGTGTTTGCAAATAAATTTTATTTGATTAATTTATGTCATTTCAAGATTTATTCATTTAAAATCATATGTTGTATATTTGCGGCACGTTCTAGTATTCTCTCAGTATCGCCCTGACGTAAGACCACCATTCAGAATTAAAACGTTGCTTAAAATAGTTTCATACACGGCACAACACCCCAAAAACCATTAACGAAAAAAGCTTCAGCCGTGTTTAGTGACCAGATCTGAATATCCATATAGTTCCCCAACTTCCCCTTCCACATCTCCTTCTCCTCCCCACTACCTTCAGCCTCACAACATTTATCCTACTTTGGTAGCCATAATGTCATGACTGGCTTCAGACGGGAGCTGTTGGGATTATTGTACGGTTTTACACAATATATAAAAAAGAATAAAGGTGTTTAAACTAGAAAACTAGGTAAACTAGAGCATCAAAATTATTAATTCTAAGGCGAAAACAATAAAAGTACAAAGATCTTGAAAGCATCACACCTTTCAGAACTGAAAAAATATTGTATTTTTAGCGATGGCTTCGTAAATGTAACCATTTACATATATTTTGTAAAACATATTCGGTAAACGGTAATACGTCAGTGACAGAACAAAACACGCTAGTGACGGGAAAAACTGGTTATTGAGTGTCATTTCACCAAGGTATACAAGACTCATTGTGCATCAAATACATTGTTTATATTGTAGAAAGTGAATGCACCATGAGCCGGATTCCCTAGCTTTTCAGAATTGCGACAGTTTTGTGTACATAACAACATAACCCACGGAATGAGCTAGTTTACTTGTCTAACAAATAGTCAAGAATATGCTCAGAGGTGCATCATTTTATCTAACCAACCGAGTTGACACATATCTTTCTTTCGTCTTTCAAAGCGCGATGAAAGTCATTCGTCACAAGTCACAAGGAAAATCAGCGAAAATTAGTAAATACCATTTTTTTACACTAGCTCCACACAGAAGGCCCTGAGGAAAATAATTCCTCTGAAGGCCTATGTCATCTTTAGGGATCCTGTGTTGAGGCTCTTTTTAGGAAAGGAAGGAGAGGAAGTTCTGGGAAGGAGAAGGTTATTAGGATTGGTTAGGAATCCTTGGGTCAGTGTGTCCAGGAGTGACGGACATATGAATCCATCCCTCCCACTGCGGTGCACTCCCATGTTCTAGACGCGCAGTAGGTAAAAACTCTCAACAGTAGACAAAAGGAGGCTGTGATTGTTTTAAATAGTAACCCCAATATGTTTAAAGAAAAATTATATATTTATGTATATAAAAATCAATATATTTTTCTATGTATGTGAGTTTTCTATGCATAGGAAATGTTTGAAACTTTCAAAATAGCCTCTTTCCACTTTCCGCGAAGGTTTCTGGATTATTACAACCATATGACAATACATCTGAAAAGTTTTTTTAATCATTACAAAAACTCTTACGAAACTGTCAAAAATGTCACAATTTGAGAATGACATTTTGCAAACCATCGATTGTTAAATCAAAATTCAATTTTCGATTAAACTCTTTAAATTAATGAATCAGGTACTAAACAAAATCAAATACTTTGAATCTAATAAAAACATATGTATTTTTTAATTCTTCTTCTTCTTCGATGGCGCTACAGCCCATATCAAGCTTTGGCCTCCTGCAAGAGTCGCCTCCAACTCCTGTCCTCAGCGGCAGACTTCCAGTTTGGTACCTGGAGAAGCTGTGCTGCATCCCCTCTTACCTCGTCTTCCCACCTCAGTCTGGGTCTTCCCACTTTTCTCTTTCCACCTGGGTGTCTAGTCAAAAAAAATTTTGGGACACGAGTATCTGGTATTCTTTGTACTTGACCAGCCCATCTCAACCTGAGGAGTCTCATATGTGCTGAGATGCTAGGGGCTTTATATACGTCATACAATTCTTTATTTTGCCGGATGCGCCACTGTTCGCCCTCTTCCACGGGTCCACATATTTTTCTCAGCTCTTTCAAAAGTATCCAGCATTTCAGCCATCTTTACCGCCAGTGTCAGCGCCTCACAACCATATGCCAATACAGTTCTGACAATGGTTTTATATATGGTTATTTTGGTTTTTCTATGGACGCTACGTGACTTAAACACTGGCAGCAAAGAGAAGTATGTTTTGTTGACTGCTGTGATTCTCCTTCTGATTTCTGCTGGATCCTCATCTCTGTCTTTAAATTGTGCACTACTTCTTCTTCTGTATATAGGGTTCCTGCCCCCCTAGCACAGTCGATCGATATAAGTTTTATCGAAAATGTCGGTAACTTGTAATCGCTCCCGAGAACGACTGCAGGCCGCTAACGAAGAAATAACAGTTCACGTCAAATAAATCAGGAACCCTTAGTCGTTGTGAACTGTTTTTTGTTCGTTAGCGGCCTACAGTCGTGCTCGGGAGCGATGACAAGTTACCGATATTTTCGATAAAACCTATTTCGATCGACCATGCTAGGACCCCTGCTCTGTACTATCATTTTCGTTTTGTCAACATTAACCCGCAGTCCTATCTACTTCCCGTGCCGCTGTTTCTAAGGGGTCGAGGACCTTCTTAATGGCTGAAATTGATCTTCCAACAATGCTAATGTCATCCGCATATCCGACAACTTTGCTCTTGAAATAAATATTGAAGCCAGTGTCTATTATAATAATAATAATAATGTTTATTCCAGGATGTGGGGAGGATAGTGCAATCCCACACGTCCCATAAAGTTGTACATATTTACACAACAGATAAAGTAAAAAAAGTAAATAGAACAAACAAATATAAAAGACATAAGCGATAATAGAAATAAAATAAATAATCAATTATAATGTAGGACGTGGTCTGGAGTGAGCTAGGGCCCAGCGCTCGCTCAGGAGTGGCGCTTGGTGCTGGAAGGCTGCGATCACCACTGTGTTATCGGAAGCCATTAGCCGCATCCTGGCTCCAGTGACCCGGTGTCTCATCAGACCGGCGAATCCGTGTAGTCGTAGCTCCGTAAACATTGAAGATGCGCTGCTGTATCTTCTGTATCCAAATATAATTCTGCAAGCATCATTAATCATTATATTGGATCCGGAGTCGTTCTATTGAGCTGGTACGGTAGTGACACCATGTTTCATATGTATATAGGTTAGTGCAAAATGCATTGAACAATGTTTTTTTTTACATTGTTACTGCATTTGAAGAATCTTCGGGCAATCATATTAGACAGTATACTAATACTTCTCCGCTGTCGTTCAATATCACCGTCATCCGAGAGGTCTTCAGTAATAATATGTCCCAAGTATTTTACATTCTTAGATGCGTTTATATTTTCATCATTAAGTTTTACAGGGAGCATTTTCTCGGGATTTTTTCCATGGTGGAATGCGATTAGTTCCGTCTTCTTGGGGTTGTACATCATGTTGTGGTCATTTGCATATTCTTCACAGATTTTTAATAATGTTCTCAACCCCTTGATCGACGGAGCTAGGAGAATCATGTCGTCCGCATAACTTATGTGATTTAGGCATAAATTATTAATACGACAGCCCGCCCTGGTGTCCAGGCGATTTGATAATTCGTCCATGTATACATTGAACAGGATTGGGGACAATCACCCTCCTTGCCTTACTCCTGATCGCAAATATATCGGTTGGGAGTACGTATTTGCCCACCGTACAACGTTTTCCTGCTGAGAGTGCCATCGGGATAGTGTGTTGATATACATAGTAGGTATATTTCTAGCTTTTAATTTCTCCCATAAGGTTTTATGACAGACCCTGTCGAACGCTTTGCTCAGATCTAAGAAGCATCCGTATACAATAGTTTTTCGTTTCTTGTAATATTCTATTATTTGCTTAGCGTAGTATATTGCCATATTAGTGGATAATCTGTACTTAAAGCCCATCTGATTGTGTTTAGAATTGAGTTTACCTTCTATTTCAACCCTTTCAAATAGTCTTGCAATTATAGTTGCCAGGGATATTGGCCGGTAATTGCTGGAGTTGGTCATATCGGGCTTTCCTGATTTCAGGATCGGGGTTATAATGGTTTTCGTCATTGCACTCGGTAGATGGTTGTGTTTGAGGATTGCATTGAACAGAATGTTTAGTAGTTTAGGTATGTATCTACCTCCGTACCTTATGTGTTCAATACTTAAACTATCATGTCCCGGAGATTTACCGGCCTTAGCAGCTTTGATGGCCTTCATTATATTATTTTCAGAGAGGAAGACGTTTTGTCCATCATATTCCATAATATCAGGAGCAGTCGGTGCTTCGTTTCCAGAAATATCTGCAAAGGTTCTTCTAAATGTCCTGGTGATTTCCTCCGTATTTGTGGGCCCGTCAATTTGGCTGGCAAATCGAGCGTTTGGTTTGATCAGATTGTTGCTTTTCTTCCAGAATTGAGCAAACTGTTTTGTGTCAAGCGATTTTACGATTTCGTCCATCTTTGTTTGTTCGTCTATGTATCTATTAGCGTTTTTCTTATTACATGTTCGAGCACAATGTTGAAGAGAGTGGGAGCCAGACCGTCCCCCTGTTTTAGTCCCTGCGATACTGCGAATTATTCCGACAATTCTCCGTCTATTTTGACCTGGCATCTTGGGTCTAACATTGTGACTTTGATGAGCCTAACCAATTTAGGTGGAATCTGGAATTGAAGTAGTATATCATATAGATACCCCCGATTTATGCTATGAATTAAATTGAAATGAAATTACTCGAAACCTATGAACAGTTGGAATATATCTATATCAAACTCCCGGTACTTTGCCAAGATCTGTCTGGCGGTGACAGTTGGTCTGTTGTGGATCTACTGGTGCGGAAGCCTACCTGATAGTCTCCCAGTAGGTTTTCTGCGTACTTCTCAATTCTTTGTTTCAGTATCATGGTGTAGATTTTATACGCTGTGCATAGAAGTGATATGCCTCTATGATTTTCGCATTTTAATTTGTCATCCTTTTTGTGAGTTGGGTATATTATACTTTTTTCCATTCCCCTGGGTTTTTTTCAAATGTTCATATTTTTGTAATTAAATTAAGTAGCAGATTTCTCAGGTGCTCATTTCCATAACTGAACAACTCTGCGGCAGGTTGTCTTTCCCATTGCCGTGCCCATTACATGTCTTTGCCGATTTGTTGTTTTTAAGTCTCTTTAGTGCAGCATTTATTTCTGGCATTGTTGGTGGATTCGCTGATTCTTCATTACTTGATTCAGTGGGGATGTCAGTAGGGTGGCTTCTCATGTCGCTATTAGGGATGAGAAGTTTATAGAAGTAGTTTTTCCACACTGTTTTAATTCGTTTCTTATCGGATATAATTGAACCATCAACGTCTTTGCATAGTGTTGTATTCAGTTTGAAACCCTTCTTGAAGAAGTTTACTCCCCTATATGCTTCTCTAGTACCGACAAAGTCCTGTTCCATTTTTAGCAGTATATCATTCAAGAATTTTCTTTTCTTTCCCCATAAGCTTATTCGTACGCCTGTCTTTTGTTTCTTGTTGACCAATCCAAGTATTTCTTTCTGAGTGTATTCTTTTCAGCTATCTTTCTTTCACAGTCTTCACCAAACCAAGGGTTCCTGGGCTGTCTGGGCATGTTTCCGACACTTGATTCCACTGCTCTTACAATTGCATCTTTTATATCATTCCAGTCTTTTTCGAGTGATTCTTGTGCGTTCTGCTCAATGATCTGACTTGGTAGGCTATTTACAAGGGCATTGTGATACTGCTCTTTGCCTTCTGGTGTTTTTAGAGCCTCCGTATTGATTTTTGGAATAGTTGGGGGTTTCCGTGTCCTGTTGTTTGCGATTCGGCTCCTATATGTGGTAACCACCATGTAGTGATCTGATTCACGGTTGGCACCCCTACACGTCCTTACGTTTGTGATCCTCGTTGCCCCCCTTCTTTCTATTAGGACACGATCAATTTGGTTATGGTGTCTACCATCTGGCGATGTCCAGGTCCGTTTATGCACGTCTCTTGAAAATTTAGTCGAGGCCACAATTAGGTTTCTTGGTTCTGCGAAATCTTGATTAGCGTCCTTGTGTAGACTGTTCATTCCTGCAATGTGTTGGAGCAGAGGATCCTGTCCTATCTTGGCGTTAAAGTCCCCAATTACCATCTTAATGTCGTTAGATGGTAATGTGTTGTAGATCTGTTCGAGTTTCTGATAGTATGTATCTTTCATTATGTCATCTTTATCTTACGTTTCAGCAAGTACATTGATCAACGTTACATTGAAAAATTTCGTTTTTATACGAAAGCTGCACTTTCTTTCATTAATGGTTTTAGAGTCTAATATCCATTTTTCCATTTTCCGGTCCACAATGAAGGCCACTCCGAATTTATGTCTCCGTCTTTCATTTCCACTATGCAGTATCGTATGTGTTATTGTGTCAAATGGCTCAGATCCCATCCATCTTGTTTCTTGCACCGCCATTATGTCAATTTTATATTTCGTCATCTCCCTAGTGATCTCCCCTAGTGATCCACTTCTTTACACCATCATTGCATTCAAAGTAGCAATTTTCAAGTCCTTATTTCGTTTGCCGGGTCTTTTCCTAAGTCCAGTCGTTGTTCAAGGCTCTGTGTTAGGATTCGTAATAGCGTTGCTTTTACAGGGGGGGGTTATTAGCCTCTCACCCAACCCCCTACCAGGAGGGCCAGGGTTTTCTGTAGGGGTTTCCATCCCTTAGCTTATTATTAAAACCACACGACAATACATCTGAAAAAGTTTTTTAATCATTACAAAAACTCTTACGAAACTGTCAAAAATGTCACAATTTGATAACAAAATTTGTAAATAAAAATTGCAATAGGTAGCACGCGAGCAGTTTGTACCGGTACTGAATATATTTGAGGGGATTGCGGGAAGGGGGTTCGCGGGAGAGGGGAGAGGGAAGGCGGGGAAGGTGGAGAGGAACGCCTAAGACGAAGGGGACATGGGTGGGGAAGGGGAAGGGGAGGCGGAAGGGAAACGGGACGATTGGGGAAAGACACGAAGGGAGAAACAATTTCTTTATTACCTAGTGGCATTGCAACGCAATCCGGGAACTCGCTAGTTTATTTATATAAATTATAAAAGTATCTTAAAATCAGTATGGTCTCATAGCCTTATACAAATTAGAGGCACTATTGGGTAAACACTTTTTTAGCTACTTTATCGGAACTGTTTTATAATAATTTCGTATTATCTTTTTTTTGGTCTTCAATTTAAAATTTTGACATTTTATTGATCAATTCCATTTACATTATTATTATTAGTAACAGTAATTGGTAAAATTACATTATACTCGTACCAATTACTATTGGTCAATAAACCTTCAACGATGTGGAAGAAGAGCGCATAAATAAACACGTTCAGAAAAATGTAATTTTTCCCGCCCAGTCAACCTGTCAGATTCGGAAGTCATTGACATTAGGGACGCCAAGCAGACTTTATTTGCGGAGACAGTTGGAAAACTATTTCAAATTCATGCACTTTCAAATAAAAAATCCTAAGTCTTTCATGATATATATCGAAATGGATTTTTATGCCCGAAACTGTTGCAACAAAACTGTCTCCGCAACTAAAGTCTCTCTTGTGGACACCTTCGTATACTGCGATGGATTTTTATGCCTGTAAAGTGTCCAGACATCGAATATAACCGCGAGCAGGTATCTGTTGAACCGCGAGCGCTTATGTTTCGTGCCGTTCACAAGTCGCAGATCAAATATTTCTTCCTATGGTAGGAGAGGGGGTCAGATGAATTAGCGAGTGGCCACGGAGTGCGCATTTTTTGTACTGAATCTATCAACTAGACATCTGTCATCCACCGGTCTAGGCAACTCCGTAATTAAAATGACCCCCTCTCCTGTTTTCGTCGGAGTGGGGGGCGCTTAACTGTTGGCATATCGCCTCAAGAGCGGTTATGGCGTAAGATGTGCATTGTCTATGGTTGATGTGCGCATAAAGCGCTTAGGTGTGAACGGTCTGAAGGGATTGTATGGAGAGCGATATTTGGCGTGCTATGATCTTTTATATTTATATGCTCAATCTGAACAGGCCTTTTCTGTTGCAACGCAACTGTCTCCGCAACAAAGTTCTCTCTTGTGCGCACCTCCACACACCGCAAAGGATTTTTATGTCCACAATACTGTTGCAATGCAACCATCTCCGCAAATAAAGTCTCTCGACCGCGAGCGTCCTTATTTGAACCTAACATTATTTTCTTAAATGTTTTAGTTCTAAAATTGGTGTTTCCAATTAACGTAAGTAGTGGGTAATTATCATTTTCAGGTCAATTTAATTAAATTTTTGTTACGTTGAGAGATTCGACTAGAAATCATTAATTTAAATTTTGCTTTCGGGTGTCTACCTACTAAAAAATGTGTAAATAATTAGTATTACTATTTGCTAATTCATTGCAATTATTCATTCGACTTTTGCAATAAGTGTAGTAGAATTATATTAATATCCGTGTTAACTTCTTGGCTGGCACGAATTCCATAACCCGTCGAATGGCAAAATGTTTCCACATATCGAGAAGAACCTACCTTCTTCAGATGTGGTATAATAACGCTGTGTCCATTGCGCAAGTGACGTAAAGAGAGGGGTTATTTTTGTAAATAACTCCGGACCACGGACATATGAATATATCTGGACCTGCCCTAAGTGATAAAAACGTAATATTTCCCCCTCCCCATGGAACCGGCTATAAGCTCCGCCTTGGCGCCAGCTCGCTCCATGGGGAGGGGAGAGAATCTAAAATATGTGATGTCATCATTCTTGTTGTGACCAGCGCGAAAGTAACGTCTATACGTTTTACGAAATATCACGCCAAAAACGGCAGCTTGCGCTATACATTATAGGCACATATTATTTAGACATAGCGAATGTGGGCGGTTCTCCAGTGTTCGCGTCGCTGGTTACAGGGGTAAGTAAATTATGAAACATTTGTAATAGTGTTTTAACTAAACACGGCAACAAAATATTGCTATGTGTATTGGGGCGAGTCTTTTTGCGGCGAGCATTTGGCCTTAGCAAATATGTTATTATCGTGGCAAGCAATTCGCGCTCCCATGTAAAAAGGTCTATTCATTCAAAGCAGATTTTGCTTTTAAGAACTAAATGGTGATATTGTAATGCGAGATGCCTATTTACTGTCAGATTGATTGTATAACGAATCACAGTCATCTTTCCCCTCTTCCCCCTTCATAGTTTGGTTTTACCCCCTCGTCTGTATCTTCTGGTCTATTGAATTCTGATGTCTATGCTCCGGACCAAGAAATATTAAACCAAGAAACAAATAAGTTCTCCAAGGAATGCCGTACCAACAGAGGGTCTAGGTAAATTGACCGAATTGCAATTTTTCGAATTCAATTTTTCGAAAACATGTTTTTCGAACATCAATTGGCCGAAACACTAATTTTTCGAATTGATAAAAGTATGTATAGTATGTATAAGAGTATTTTATTATAGGATGGACAATATCAACTAACCTAACCTAACCTAACAGTATCTCGTTAGTCATAAAAGCAAGTGAAATATATATTTTAAAAGTTAATTAACGAATTCGAAAAATATGTCTTTCGGCCAATTGCTGTTCGAAAAGTTAGACTTTCGAAAAATTTGTCTTTCGAAAAACTGAAATTCGAACAATTGATTTCGATTTCAATTTCGAAAAATTGAATTCGAAAAACATATCTGCTCCCACCAACAGAATCTGTAGGAAATAAAATAACGGAAATCTTCGGAAATTAAATAGGAAAAGAATGGCAATTTGCCATTAGTGGAAATCCACGCATTCTATAGAATAAAAAATATCAGAGTGTGCAATTTACATGCAGTAAAAGTGGCTACGAAGCACCGCACAAAGAAATTTAAAAAAAAAGAAGATAATTAGGGTAGGTTAGGTTGGGAAAAAAATTTCATCACTTTTAATTTCTTTTCAAAGGGGTGTTGAAATGCCACTTGGTCGAATTGTCATGGAACCGTTAAAAGCACCAATTGAGAAACTATTAAAGAGTAGTTTATTGGGACTTTTCTCCTTCGTTAAATTATATATTTCTTATTATAATAACTACCAACAAATAAAATGAATCGCAAATGCATGGTTTTGCACGATGTCAGATAAATTGTAAGAGAGGCAGAGTGCATGTTAAATGGGTAAAAGGTATTAAGTCAGTGACGACATTGGTTTCCATTCAAATCTGCATGGAGGGCTTTTCTATTATGTATTATCTATCGATTGGCCATGATCATCCTTACGAATACAGTAAAAAATCGTTGAAACATGTCTTGACAACATTAGCGCTATGATTCGGCAAGGCTCTTCTGTAATACCTGTACTAAAAGTTGTACTATATATTTGGATTGAACATATGGAAGAATGGAAAATTTCGCACTGTACACCGTGTTGCAGGGTGGTATTCAAATCATGAGCCTACAAAACCTTTTACGTTTATAATTCAAAGAGAGCAATATATTGAAATATTTTGTTTGAAAGTTGTCGAAAACTACTTGTAATGTGATGTGTAATGAATCAGTCGTTTATCGCTAGTTATTTATATTAATGGGTATTACACATACCTACGCTTTGGAACGAGCGTACCGCTCTATTATACCATAATAATATTAGCATCAAATACAAAGCGGTGGTCTGAAAGGTCTATGTTACACATTTTAAATATGCATGAAATATCTTCTTGGAGCGATCGTTGCCTATAATGCCAATGCCACAGTGTCGCTATGACGATTCACGTTCATGTTGAGAAATTGGTGCGATTAATTTCGCTTCCACCAGCTGAGTGCCATGTCCCGTTCCGTTCTCCGCCAGTAGAAGAGAAAGCCGGTTGCTAGCTGCTGACTGCGGCTGCCGGCTGCTAATAATACTGAAGGGATAAAGATGATAGAAGTGTATTTTGGAAGCGTCTGCGTACCCAAAGTAAGGTAAAATTTATCTCATTTCAGGTGAAAATGGTCAAATATCGAAAATGCTGCTTGTGCAGATAATGAATTTCCTTGGCCTTTGCTTCATTCAGATCCATTCATCGTCTCATAAATTTCTACTATTCTGTTATTCTGAAGCTTGACATGACCCCTTCACGTATTTGATTCATTTTTGATCATGTCTTCCTCGTTTGTCCTCGACTACCGTTCACTCTCGGGTCTATTATATATTCTCCTTACACAAGTTTCTCCGTTTATCCGCTCCATATTATGTCCAAACCACGCATTACGCTTACATCTTACATAGCCTTACATTGTTTCCGGATCTTGCATTTTTTTGTTGCACGGTCATACCAAGATAGTTTTACGTTTTACCACACCGTATGCCCCTGGAATCTCATTTCTACAGCTATCTTTCAAGCATCTTATTCATTACGCATCAGCATTACATTCTTGTCTCACGCTCGTGCACGATTTCGCCACATGTTACGCTTCAGGAATCTAACTACTACAACATTCAGTATTCTTTCAAATCGGTATAGACCACACTCCACACGCTTCTAGATTTTGTGTTCAGTGCCTTCGAGAGGCAACCTCCACGCCAGTTGGGCCTCCATGGCCCATGCGCCATCTCAAGAAAAGCGTGCGTGCGATTGCTTTTTGTTACGCCAAGTCAAGAGAAAGGTGGAATAATACCACGCTGAGATGGTGGGTAACATTAACCACTGGTCACCGGTGATGGCCAGTGCAGATAAAATATTATGATATTTTCTATTAAAGATGTCTTAAAAATACGTAAACAAGAAGTTATTAATGTAATAATGCAGATTAAAGTAAATTCCAAGGTTGTTTTAAGACAACAACGTATCTACAAAAAGCAAATATTTTAGTTATGTTTACTAGTAAAGATCTCTATGTTATATAACCTAACATATTTTAAATACTTTTGTTGTCACCTATTCAGGCAAGCTTTTCTAATTAAGTTAATATACATATAAATGAAAAAAAAAATTGAATATTCTAATTTCTGTTATTGGTGCATGCATGATTTGAAATTGAATTCTTGCGTAAAGCGAAAAATTACTCAAGTTCAATGAACTCTTCTTTAAAAACTCGTCAAAAACAACATCATATCAGACAAGCGATAATAGCCAAAATTATTTCATTAATGAATATTTCTTTATTTGAAGTGTATCGAACAGTATTAATAGGGTAGCGTCTGCGTGGTTGAATTTCAGAACCCGACTTCGAGTGCATATCTGACGCCACGCCATACGCGCCGCGCCACAAATAACATCTGTGTCCGTGGAATTTCAAACAAAGCTACCTATATCACTACTATTTTTTTTTTAATTTACTCAGTATTCATTTAAAAGGTCGTCTCTCCAAATAATTTTGTCGACGAAAATGTAATTTATTATAAAGAAAATTGTATTGGTTTTTCGTAGGCAGCGATCAAGTGGCAAATGTTTTATAAATGCTTTGAGATTCACAAATCCCTGAATTTTATAGCATTCCGTTATTTGGCCTCGAGGCACTACGTTTGACTTTTCTTTCACACAGGAGGCCCTGAGGAAAATAATTCCCCTCAGGGCCTATGTTATATTTGGGGATGCTGCGTAGTGGGTCTTTTTAGGAAAGGAAAGATAGGAAGTTCTGAGAAGGAAAGGGGTATTGGGGGTGGGTAGGAATCTGGGGTTCAGTGTGTCCAGGAGTGACGGACGTATGAATCCATCCCTCCCACTGCAGTGCAAGGCGATGTTCCGAGACAGTACGGCTGGAGAAGTCACAGGGACTCCCTCAACCATACTATCTCGATCGGGCTGCCATGCAGCTGGTGGGCAGAAGCACCCGCCGCCAAGATCCGGATAAACCTCACCCCCCATGAACCCGGGCACCCCTGCTAAGTCACCAAACGTAGCGAAAGCGTCACACTTGGGGTGACCTATGACAGAGGTGTTGATTGAAGTATTAGAATTCACAATAAAGTGTAGACTACGACTGTGGTGTATATTTCAACGATACACCAAGTACAATTTTATCCTTCTCAATTTTAAAACAAGTCGGAAAGGAAGGTGGGGAAGTACCTGGCTATTCAGATCTGCTCACCAAACACGGCCAAAACCATTTCAAGCAACGTCTCAATTCTGAATGGTCTTACACCAGGACGATACTGAGAGTATCTTTCACTCTGGAACGTGCCGCAAATATACTATATATTATTTTTAATGAATTAATTGTGAAATAACACAAATGTATTAGCCCACGCCGGGATTCGATCCCGCGACCTTCAAGAGCCTTACTCTTCTTCTCGACCACGTTGGTCGTCAAAGTAAAAAGGTTTAATTTCTCAGGAACATATTAATATATAATGTAAGCAAATAAGTTGCGCATTAGCAGGTAAGGGAACGTACCTATACTGCGTGATCAATTTTTTGCAATTTTTAACCCCCCCCCCCCCCCCCCCTATTCCCCCCGGTGACCAAAAACCTAAGCATTCAGCCGCTCATTTGTACGAAGCGTGGTATTACCTAAACGTGTCACGTAGTATGAGTACGTTTCCTAAGTTGTTTATGTGTAGATGTGTTAATTTAAAATGTTATTATCACAAAATAATTCATAACTGGCGTGTCTGCTGCAAACTGCAAAGTGTCCTTTGTCAATGTATATTACGCACTCTGTCAAAGTATTCTAATGTATGGTATTTCAGTATGGGGAGCAGCTGCAGAGACTCACCTCAAATCACTTAAAAGTAATCATAAAACAATAATCAGAATTATGTTTAGAAAGCCTTATCAACATCCGACAGAACAGATAATGATCAACAATAACCTATTAGACATAAATAAACTATTCATAAAGAAGATCATCTACAAAAACTGCATAAAAATATCACCACACTTCATAACTCACTCGCAATACACAAGAGCAAACACACACAATCAACTACAAGTACCATATATCAAATCAAATTTTGCAAAAAAACATGAATCTTACTTGGCACCATATATATTCAATAAGTTTGTAGCCCAAACAAAGACCTACATCGCATCTAATAATTTGAACTGGGTTTTCAAAAGATTTTTAAACTGGTTGAATTTCAAGGAAAGAAGAGAGATAAGTAATATTCTTAATATCTAATATTTTATATTTTCTATTTTCTACTCTGTTTTTAAATTCTCTGATTTTCCTCTTATTTTTTATTATTATTTTTACTATAATATATATGTTTCTTTTTTTCTTTGTTTTACCACTTATTTGTTTTTTATGTAATTAGAAATTGTTAGTTACCATCCTCAGAACAGACTTTGTCTAGTGAGGAGGGTAAGGAAAAAAAATCATGTTGTACATAACTAATAATAAATAAACGCCCGGGTTGCCGGCACTGAATTGAATTGAATGTCAACCATTTCGCAAAGAATTCTTTCAATGACACCTACTACTATTATTTTACGTTTGAATAATTATTGCCTGTTACTATATAATAATAAGGGTATTTTTGATAACATGATTGAACCACAGGATTGAATTGTAAAACGGTTTTTTTTCCGTCACATATGCTAACAGAACACAAGTTGTGTGTTGTGTAAAATAAATATTTTAACTTGGACTCGCGTTATATTATGTTGAATAGACAGATTGATCGATCGGTTAATACTATTATCACGAATGGCCAAAACGCGTGTCTCTACCCACCGATTAGAGAGAAGGCGAAATATTTCTTAGATAAATGGGAGACTTGACTTTATCGTGTCGTAAGCATTCATAAAAGACCTGCTGAAATAGTATCTACTTATGTATAAATATGTATAATATTATATAAATAATAATTTTATAGTTTTTATTTGCTATTTTAATCAATCTCAATGATAATGTTAAGTAATGCATAGTTAAAATCATCGAAGTTAAAATGATAATAACCGCAATTAAAAAAAGTAATAACTTTTGACCTCCTCTTTGTTATCTCGTTAGGAATTACATAATATAATCAAATTAAATGTTGGTGGAATTTTTTATTTCATTTTTCAAATATTCCCGGGCTACGAATAACCCAAGAATATTTCGAAATCTCCTCCTACCACCATCAAGGCACTCTTTTTAGGGTGAATAAGGAACTCCAGTGAAAAATATTATGGCTTTAAAAAAATATGTTCACATAGACCAAGAAACGCTGATTCTGAATATATAAGTTTTATTTCATAATATTAAACGCAGAGTTTTTAAAAAATTATTAAAAAGTGCATTTTTAAACCTCTTCTCAAAACACAGCGTTAAGTTGGCATTACTGAAATGGTTAACGGTGACGTCACTGTTAACCTGTCACCTGGTGATAGTGTGTATTGTATTGTATTCACATTTGAAATGACTTGAAGTGCACACGTACCTATGTAATTCAACATTTCGTGTTTTTGGTTTATTTTCATACTGTTTATAGAGATTTAGATAAATAATAGTTATTGTGTTTATTGAAACATAATTTAGGCCCTCAACAATTTACAAAAAGGGCTATATTTGCGGACAATCTGCAATAAATTTTGTCTATTTGAGGTTAAAGTCGTGTCATATTTTGACATTTATTTTATGTATTTTCGAATTGTTTTTAGTATAGGGCTTTTTATACAAGTTGTTACACACTCGTCATGATCAGTGTATTATAAATACCAGTGTTTCTGTATGTGTTATACATAAAACAATGTACCTACAAAGTAACGCCTGACACAAAACACGATGTCACATGTATTTGCAATGAAAGAGATGATTTATTGTTTTTATATTGCACTTTGATTAAATACAATAACAGTAGCGGTGAAATGTGGACATTTTACCAATGTTTTTCTATATTAAAAGCAGTTAATCTTGAATAAAAAACACACCTCACACCTAAAAGTCATTACAAAGCATTCCGCCATTTCCGCCATGACCGCCATGATTCTTCATTCAAACAGGGATGTTCTGCCCAAAAAAATTATTTCCCTAGATTTCGAAGTGAAATTTCCCTAGAATTTCACATTTACGCAATTACCTACGTAGCCACCTGATTGTGTAACACTAATCCTGTTATATGTTAATTAATATGATAATTATTTGGAAAGATATCGGAACTTGGTAAATATACTAATAATACCGTGATTTTCCAAATAAAACACTTTTTGCTACGTGAAGTAATAGTTTAAAAGTACGAATACACTCACCACTGAATTAGAAACTGAATTCCAAATTTAAAAAAAAAAACACTTTGCAAAATAAAAACCCGCCGCTCATTTGTACCAAGCGTGGTATTTTGAAGACCCCCCCCCCCCCCCCCCCCCCCCGAATGTGTCACGTAGTATGGGTACGTTCCCTAATATCATTTTGAGTTGTCAGTGTTAAAAATAACATTGCATGTAATACATGAACAATAATTAAGATTCATAGGAATTCCAAAATATATATATATAGAAATAATACCAGTAATATTGTCATATGTAATAAAAATTTTGCCAAAGTTCGAAATTTCCCTAGATTTTGTCCTGATTTCCCTTATCCCTAAAAAATATTTTTCTCCCCTAGATCTAGGGAAATTTCCCTCGACATAACATCACTGTTTCAAAATGACAACTTAAAAAGTAAAAAAAACTATCAGTGGGTGAAGACCACCATAGATACGGTGCGTTTCTGGGAGTCTTTAAAAATTAAAACTTTGACAATTATTTTAACTATTAAAACTAACTATAAAAATAAAAATAAAAATGCAGTTATTTAAGTTTGAAGGTCTTTATTCATTAAAAAAAATTTAAAAATTGGACTGGAGTTCTCTATTGCTGATTTCAAAAAATATATATTATTTGCGTTATTAGGAAATTCTTTGAAATTAATCTATGTACTTCACGTTTTGGGTATTTTTTTTATATTTTCGTAATCCATCCTAAAAGACGTTGTCAGAAACATGCATAAATTCCAAACTATAATCAGAAACAAAGAATGATCAGTGTGGTCACATTATCTCAAACAATCAAATTTATTCTTAACATTCCAAGGGAAATTCCTTTCTCCTATGTAAGATAAACAGTTTTCTTTTCAGCTCTGACTTTTAAAATGTAGCGGTTATGTTTTAGACATAATTCCGTGATATTATGAAAGAGTGACAGTAATCAAATAATAATTAGTATCCAACAGTACCTATCTTCATTATTTTTATTTTTATTGACAGTTAGTATTAACAACCATAATTAGTCATTAATATTTTTTTCATTTTAAAATTATATCTAGGTACCCACTCGGATAGTTGAAATACCAAAGTGTATCTTAATGGCAAATAATAGATAATTGTATCCTACTATCTACCATGGCCACACCAAATGAATGTGCAATTTACTGACAGGTACCTACTAGAAATTATTCAAGTTCTCAATGGTGTAATAACTTTGTGAAAGTTTTGTTTTGACCCGTACTTCTACCTTGAATCTTGGAGCAGTCTAAGATCTTTAAGAAATTTCATCTGAAAAGCATTTCGCCCATTCTCTTTGACGGTGAAATTTGTTATTTGGATAACCAACCATCAATTCATTTGCTTTAAACATTTTGTAATGACCAATCAATAATTATTACATAGAGTCATGTTATGGGTTAATTTCAGCGTTCTTCAGGTGATTTTTTCGCGAAAAACGGCGCTACACAAATAATGCAATGTAACACATTTCATAGATTCCTATTAAAATTTTTAATTAACATTTTGTTCGTCAGTACCTAAGTTTTGAATTTCAATTTTTTTAAACTTTTTTTGTTTGATTTCAAGACATGATAAAAACTGATTATAATATATACTAACATAACACAGTAAGATTCTTTTTTATATTTACTTAGAAAATCATTTCAATTAGGTATCCACTGAATAATTTAGAATTTAAAGTTGGAAAATGGTTGAAAATTGTACCAATTGCACCATTCCATTTATTTAGCAGTTGTCCAACCAGTTAAATAGATTATACTCGTACTTAGTCGTATAATAATTACTTAACCCTAGATGTCTATCTCAGTTAGCTCAGTTGCCGAGCAGAGCTTGAGCGAGGCACCACGTACAATAATTAAGGAGAAATACATCCACCATACGTCCGAAAGTTACACCTTTTTTGTAACTTTCAGACTGGTTCGTATAAATGTGATTTAGCGAAAAAAATGTACATTATTACCGATTATCATTAAAACTTTCGTAGCACATAAAAAAATACGATTTAAACATAAAATGATACATTATTTTTCATTTAAAAAAAATTAAGTAATATTTTGTAGTTGATTTGTAGGAGGTATACAGAATTTTGTTATTTTTTGATTACAAAATATTATTACAATTATTTTTCTTTTGTTTAAAGTACAAAATCTAAAGAATTATTCAACTACCTTTAAACGGTATAAGTATGTTAATATGTCAACATACACTTTAACTTCAGTACGATGACATAGAGATGTCGTAACATTATCTCTAACGTAGGTAAAAATAAGATTATATTTCGAGGGTTAACATCGCCTCAAAAGCACTTTATAAAACAAGAAAAAATAACATAAAAAGAAAGTTAAGCCACATTCAAAATGGCTAAGCACAACACCGAAATAAAAAATAAGTGGCATTTGCATATTTACAGACGTTGCGGGCTGAGAAAGTAAATCCAGAGACAAATGAGATGTATATTTGCACAATTGAATAATTTTAGCAGATTTGTGGAAAGAAAAATATGAAACTGAATTATGTTGTTCTACGTTCTATTGACAAGCCTTCAGCAGAAAGTGAAGTCAGTTTTGAAGCAGCTGCTTGTACACTAAAGCAGGGTCTCCTCGGACCTAAACCATGACATGAACATGAACGTTTTTGAACATCGCTATAAACTTTGTCAATGGGGGAGTGGTTTTGAACAATTCTTATTGTGTTCAAGCTTTCCATGGGCGACAGGCGCGACTCCAGCGACCTCCGCTATATATTATCATACCTATATTATAATGTGAATATAAATGTATATTATCATGTGAACCATTTTTTTCAATGTCAGTCCATATACAGACTTCGTTGTAAAGTACACCGATTATAATTAGATGAACGAAAAAATAATAGATTGAATGCAGACTAATGATAAAAAGTTTCCGCCTAATTTAATCGAATAAATTACAATTACATCATTGAAGAAGATGATAACAATAATAATCTAAACCAGGACTTCTCAACCGGGGGCGTAGAGAAATGTCAGGGGGGCGTAATAGTATTAAAGATCCATAATAAATAAATATATTGTACCTGAATTGTACCTATTTGAAATTCAAATAAATAATTTAGTTAATATAAAAAAATGTGTTTCTTATTTTTGTGGAAACTTAATAAAAAATTTCGAAGGATATTGTCGCAAAAATATTTGTAACGTCCCGAAACGGGGAGAATTTTGTGCCCGACGGTCTTTTTATTGACGAAAAAGCCTATTTCTTAAATGAAATTTTCTAGCCACCCCCCCCCCCCCCCCCCCCGATCTAAACGATAATATGAAAGAGAACAAGGCACAGAAAACAGAAAAAATACAATGGTCGCAACTGGAACATAAACCAAACCTCACGTCCCGGTTAGACGAGAGGTCTGGGTTCGTCTCCCAGTTGCGACCATTGTCTTTTTTCTGTTTTCTTTGTCTTGTTCTCTTTCATATTTTCGTTTAGATTATTATTGTTATCTTCTTCTTCAATGATATATTACGTCGATGGGAATAACCTTCAAAAGTTATAAAAGAGAGTTTTTCTTATAAAAAAAATTAATAAATTACAGTTTCCAAGAGTGATATTCGATTTTTCAAATAAGTTAAACTTATTGTTTTCTACTACCTAACTATCTACCTACTACCCAACTTACAACTTATTGATTTTCTACTTTCGCAGTGTAATTTACTTATAATATAGCATATGTAATGCATGTATGTAACCTTAATATTATTAATAACTATTAAATATCCATTATAAAAACAATGTACACTTCCAGCCACAAGCTAATGCTTCCATGGAAGAGTAGTATTAAAATATTATTATAATCAGAGAAAAATGTACTTACTTTTAATAAAAAATAAATAAAAATAGAATAAAAAATTAGACGTGTGTGATTAAGGGCCCGCAACTCGGATTTGTACCGATTTATTACATATTTCCCTTAAACACGGTAAGTTTTAAAGCTCTTAAAAAAATATTTGTTATTCTTGAAGATAATATCTAGACTTTACCCGCGCCGAAACGCAAATTATATAAAATTCCCTCGATAGAAAAAAATCGCAAAGTATGCTCCAAAAATTATTAACACGTTTGTTTCAGTTATTTTACAAGTTATATGTATGAAAAAATTCACAGTGTTTCTTTAAATGCTGTTTAAGATAATACCCGCGAGATTTTTGTTCTATTTTAAACAAGTCGTGTTTTATTAAACATTTTCGCAATTTTCGCATTGATTTTGTCGCTGAAAATGTTAGCGCTCTCCTCTAACATTCGTAATTTCGTATCTCTCTATCTTCTTCTTTTCGGGCCCGGTTGCAGAGCCTTAATGGCGAACCCAAACAAAATCGCAAGCAGTTTCTCTTCCGAGCCCAAGCACCACCAGGTACAATAGGATTTGTCAATGCGGAATGCAAAATAATACCTGTAATCGTTTATAATAGAGGCATTTAATTGTATGTGCATACAGAACGATTATTGGAGTAGATATTTAATAAAGACACGCATAGAGTTTCTTGATCGTGTCATCCCTTACCTATGATAATTCGCGTGTTGGTTATCTGTCACGGCACACGATTGGTTGAGCGACCGAAACGGAAGCAAAGTATAGGATGTTCGCGAAGTAAATGTAATTTGCTCGAAGAATACTTTGAAACATATCTCTACATATTATAAATTAAAGTCATTCGCTGCGTCTGTCTGTTTGTTCGTGATAAACCTAAAAACGACTGAACGGATTTTCACGCGGTTTTCACCAATAGATAGAGTGATTCATGAGGAAGGTTTAGGTATATAATTTGTCAAGGTTTTGTGTAAATTGGTTGAAATATATAATTAAAGGAGAATGTCTGTATGTGGTGGACGAGCGGGTTGGCAAGCGGGCGGCGTGGATTTGATTTGTGTGCAATTAACAGATGGCGGTGTGAGCTAAAAGGTTGGGTAACCATCCTGTAGATGGCGTTGTGTTTCGTTAACCACAGCAACGTGTGTCCGGGTCAGTTAATTATTACTAAATCAAGTAGGACAATAATTTTGAAATTTATTACAATTTTTTTTAAATATATGCATTCTGTTCAAAAGGTGGCAGCTGGAAAGGATTTTAAGACTTTCGCAATTGTTTTTTTTTTAATAAATATGTACAATTTTCTTTAAAATACAATGTGTTTCAGATAATACGGCGTTTGCGATAAATAAATGTAAAATTTGATAATTATGATTGAACGCCCGTCACAAAAATCATCAGTCATGACTTAATTAAAACTCAAAGATAAACTTTTAATTAACCCGAAAATCTTCGCAAATAAAACAAAAAATTATACATTAAGACGCTCTTAATTCTAATTGATTTCAGACCATTTTTTTTTACATGAGCTCCACACGGGAGGCCCTGTGGGAAATAATTTCCCTCGGGGCCTATGTCATCTTTGGGGATGCTGTGTGGAGGGGTTTTGGGGGAAAGGAAGGAGAGGAGAGTTCTGGGAAGGAAAAGGGTTTAAGGGGTGGGTAGGAATCTGGGGTTCAGTGTGTCCTGGTCATCCGCCTCCAATACCTAGACAAACCTCACCCCATGAACCCCTGCTAAATCACCAAACGTAGCGAACCACTTGGGGTGACCTATGGCAGAGGTGTTGGTTATCCAATAAAGGTTCCCGGGGCGGCGGTACCCAATCCCGCCTCCCAAATTTAAATTTAACCATTAAACCATTAAACACATTCTATATTCAATGGTACCTACTTAGGCACTTTCATTATTAAGTTTATAATTATTAATTATCTTTACGCGTGGTGAAAATTTAATACACGAAAATAACTAATAATATTTTCGAGTACCTACTACACTTATAAAGGTGTAGGTGCTCGAATGACATCAAAAGATGAACAGTGTCTACTGTCTACCTCAGGTACCTAGATAAACGATCGAACAGTATTAATACCGTAGCGTCTGCGTGGTTGAATTTCAGAACCCAGCTACGAGTGCATGTCGGACGCCACGCCAAACGCGCCGCGTCACAAATAACATCCGTGTACATGGAATTTCACACAAAGCTACTGTTATAATTCGGTTTCGAATACAAGAATTCTACACAAGATGTCGCTACTTCCGTCAACAGGTCGGACGGGGACGTCTCCCCCTAGGTATAACTGTTACGATTTTGTGAATATGTGCTATCTTTCCCAATATAAAAAAGATTGACGGTAATCGGTAATACATGTTGTATCAAGTGGTTATATATTTCATATGACGTCATTGCTCTCTCTCGGTTACTTTGTCCCGGTGATAGCAAGGGCGGATCCAGGATTTTTTTCTGGGGGGGCACAATGGGCGGGCGGGCAAAAAAAATCAACAATTACTTACTGTTAGGATTTTTTTCTGGGCGGGCACAAGGGGCGGATAAACTTGAAGTATCATACTTCAAGTTTATTTCTACAATTTTGTTTTGAAGAGTTTTAATTTTCAATGTACATTTTTTACTTTAATTTTAATTTTTTTTTGCGACCGGTTTCGACACGTCCATATCATTAACGAGCAAACTTAAAACTCGTGCTCGTTAATGGTACGGACGTGTCGAAACCGGTCGCAAAAAAAATCAAAATTAAAGTAACAAATGTATATTAAAAATTACAACTCACGTGCCCCACTGCCCCCCCCCCCCCCCTCACCCCTCCCCCTAAATCCGCCCTTGGGTGATAGCAACAGTGGATCTGAGGAACGGGCTGTTTTTGGAATGGATCTATAAAATGGTCACCAATACCAATACTTGGGCGAAAACGAACCAAAAGCCTTCCGCAGGGTTAACAGCTAGCATATTATTATTAGAACAGATTACCGAAAGTCAAATTTCTAAGAAGAGTGCAAATTTATCCCGTTTTGGAAAATACAATGTTTTATATTTAAAATGTATTCGTACCCAGAAAAAAAAATACCGATAAATAGATTATGATATTTTTCGATTTAATTTTCATTTCAATCCCGGACCACAATCTAGTACCTGCCCGTAGGTATATATGTCGTAGGCCGATCGAAAAATCAGGCAGATCATGATGCCTCTAGTCACATCGTGAAGTGCCTGGCGGCAGATCGTGTAGTGCCTGTGGCGCATCATGATCTGCCTGATTTTACGATTGACCTGCACATACATGACACAATGATATTTTTTCGTTTCATCGAGTTTCAAATCGCAACGGTGCTAAAGTTTTCACTTCAAAAAGTGCTTCGTAGTCTCCCCACTCTTGTCCACTTTAGTTTTCTGAAGGTTTCACTTCTACCACGTGTGAATTGTACACTCTAATTTTTGAAGTGAAAACTTCTTTAGCACCGTTGTAATTCGAAACTTTATGAAACAAAAAAGCGTCGCTAAAAAAAGACAAACACATGCATCTGTAGGATTTAGCCTGCGAGAGAATGATATAGTGTAATCGATCTCCTCTTGTCTACTACAGTTTTCTGAAGGTTTTACTTCTACCGCATTGAACTGCACACTTGTAATTTTTTTTTGGTAATACAAAACTATCCTAACTTAACCTAGTTGTAATCATAGTTGTCCTTGAAGTCTAACAATTTTTCGCTTGCATAATATCTAATGTCAGATCAACTGGTCGATAAGGAATTGAAATTGTCCAATTGAAGCTAGCAGTCCACAATGGAGTGCTGGTACATACCCTGATGTATAGCGGTGAGGCATGGAACTGGCAGAGGAAGGATAAAAGTAGACTAAATGCTATAGAAATGAGATCCCTGAGGAGTGAGTGCGGTAAAACCAAGTATGATTGTGTGAGAAATGTCGAAAACCGCAAAGAATGCAAGGCTGATGACAGCGTAATGAATAAGATGAAGAAAGCGACTCATGTGTGAGCATTTTTTTTACATTAGTTCCACACAGGAGGCCCTGAGGAAAATAATTTCCCTCATGGCCTGTCATCTTAGGGATGCTGTGTTGAGGGTCTTTTCAAGGAAGGGAAAGATAGGAAGTTCTGGGAAGGAAAAAGATATGAGAGGGGTGGGTAGGAATCTAGGTATCAGTGTGTCCAGGAGTGACGGACGTATGAATCCATCCCTCCAACTGCGGTGCAAGGCGATGGGTAGAAAGAGTCTTGCTGAAAGGGTCAAAAGGCCTCCTTCAACCAATCTCTCTCGATCCGGCCTGCCACGCAGCAGGTGGGCGCTGGGCAGACGCATCGCAGACCGGCAGAGAACGAAGAAAAGAATGTAAGGATAATTAATATATGACGCAAATGTGAATGATAGTACCTAGAAGTCGGGAACACTCGAGGAAGATGGCACGATCAAGTGAATACGACACTTGAGTCGGGCCATGTGTGAATGAGGCAGTGTGTGCCAAGACCCAAGACCGTGTTGTTAGGCTGATCGTTCTCTCTACCTAATACCCTTGCGGGAAACGGCGTGATGGTTAGTTGGTTAGTGAAATTGAAACCAAGAAGACCAACCTAGAAACAACATAATAATCTTGACATACGAGTAGGTCTTGAGGGAAATTATTTTCCTCAGGGCCCCCTGTTTGGAGTTAATCTAAAAAAAATCTCTGCGCTATGACTATCATCAGTATAAACACAATCTCACTTTTAGTACGTACATACATGAAGTATGTACATTAGTATGTGTTATGATATGGCATTACCACGACAAAGTATATGTACAATGTCAATGAGCTCAAAGATCTTTGCGTAGGTCAGAAATACGAAGAGAAATAAAAAGAATGGCAACATAATGAAGTCATGAAGACAAATACCTACGCCACAGTAGGTGTATCTTTTATAATAAAATAATTGGGTTGGTTAAGTTAACAAAACCATCTAAGACCGAGAAGAAGAATCAGCGCTCGAAACCAGCAAATTATTAATTTAAATTTTGCAATATGAGCGTCGAGTTAACTTACTGGGTTGGTTTCGTAATTCAGTAATCCATCATAAAACTTTCGAAATACCTACTGAGTGAATAAAAAGTTTTAAACAACTACGTACATTGAAACTCACGCGCTGTTCGTTGTTACGTTTTCATTAGGAACATCGAACATGTCTTAAATTTTTAGCCGAACCCCAATCAACGCTTTTGACATTCCTTTGAAATTTGATGATCATGAATTTGCAGGAAATTGACTCCTGAGTATCGAATCAAAAGCTTAAAACCAAGTAAGATTCTGATACCGGTGAAGATACCTTTATCAGTAGAGGCCACATTGTTAAAATACCAAGTTTACCACAAACTATTTTTCTAAATAATGTTCTCCTAAAACCTCTTGAAAGGAAACAATTACTATAAAACTATTGGTTGGTTTATTATAAAACTATTGGTTCTTTATTATAAAACTATGTATGATAGCAGGAAATTAAAATTAGTTACGAAGACGACATTTATTGGGTGCTTCGTACCTTAAACCAAACACGTCGCTAAAATCAAGATTTTTTTGCAATAAAATCTTTTACGTTAGTTGAAGAAATGTTTCTTCAACTAACGTTGAAAATTTTGCAAAACGCAGCATACAAAATTTCAACAATGATTTATAACCTCGTTTATAAAATAGAAACAGACGTGCTGATCAAAAATAGTACAAAAACCCACTTTATGGGCACCACTGATGTAGGTACGTTGTACACAAATACCTTGCTATAAATAGTAGTGTTTCGGTGTCAGCTAAAACTGTTTTGTCAGGACAAGACTTTTAGTTTTCACTAGTTCTTATTTTTCAGCTGTTGGGAGTCTTTTCTGGACTTTGGCATCCAGGAAAAATAGATATATACACATCACGTTATGATTAAAACTGTATTGTTGGATTGGCGATTGTCCTAATAGTTCCTTCCAAGTTCAACAGCCAATCGCAATGCTCTGAATTGGCCAATATTGAAGATGACCACACTTGCTGATCAAAAAGATCTCTGTTGTTTTTTATCTGCCAAAAAAATGCCTGTAAAGAGATTGTTCAAAAGCAACCTACTTTCGGAACTCCCAAGCTACAGGCTTTATAATAGCCACAGGAGTGCGTGTAGATAAAAATAAGGATTGTGTAACTAGTTTTACTGGAATAACTCGCCTAGAAGCATTGTTTTAACTTTAGAATAAATTTTTTCTCGACATCTCGATATTCGATAATGGTAAAAAGAAACAAAACAAACGAGATGAAAGTGTTCCATTGGGGGGGGGGGGGGCGGGCGGCGTCTCAAACAAGGGCCCGAAAAAATATACAGTTAGACAGGTTCCCTGCACTGTAAATCTGTCTGTTCGAAATAGATTTATAAATAAATGTAATTTTTGTTTACTGACTTATTAAGTGGAGAGATTTTACTCTTTTTTTATTAATTTATGTGTATGTTTCCATATCTACCATAAAGAAAAAGAAAAAAAGACTGGACGATGTCTTAATATATAAAACAAAGTCGGGTTATAACTTTATAACTCGAGATCGGCTGGACCGATTTTGATGATCTTCGATTTGTGGGATTTGTCTCCGCCCTGGATAACATAATAACTATTAAAACATCGCAAAAATTCACGAAAAAGAAAGTTATGAAGAAAATTAAATTTTTCATACATTTTGTATGGAACGAATTCTCATATTTTGAAAGAACTGCAGCAATATTGTGATAGGTATAATATTTAACTGTGCGTAAATTCGAAAAATTCAAAAACGTCTACTGTCAATGCGATGATTGTTTTGCCTTTGTTCTTAATCATATAATGCTGCCCCTCTTTCTGACACACTAAATGTCAATAGTCGAAAATGAGACAAACGGTGAACGTATGTCTCTACACCCCTCCAAAGGAAAAATAAAATAATAATAAATCTCTGAAATGAAACGCATTTTTTTACGTAAGCTCCACTCAGGACCTACGTCATCTTAGGGGATGCTGTGTGGAGGGTCTTTTTAAGGAAGGGTAGGATAGGAAGTTCTGGGAAAGAGAAAGATATGAGAGAGGGTAGGAATCTGGAGGTTAGTGGGAGATTGAACCCATCCCTCCAACTGCGGTGCAAGGCCATTGCCTTGAATATCCAATTATCCAATAAATGCCTAATCCAATAAATGGTTCCCGGGGCGGCGGCACCCGTACCCGCTTCCTTTCAAAAATTCCCGTAAGTAAGTGGAAAAGTAAGCAAATCACAAAAAAATAAATCCGTACACAACGCCATCTCTGATACTGACAAAAACAAAACACGGACAGTTGGGCATCGATAATTGCTTCATTGTGTAATTTTTAACTTAATAAAAAAACTTAATTTAATTCAACAGTTATTGATTCTAAGGCGGTACGAAATTCGTCGGGTCAGCTAGTAACTAAATAAATTAAAACCCGACACGTAAAAATGTTAAATAGAAAATATTTAGTTACGACGCGTTTCTGTTACCGGATGACAACAAGGGTTAAAAGTTTAAGTAAGCATTATTATTATTTATTAAGTATTTATTTATTTTTCGTACAAACGCACATGGGGCTTTTACATAGGGTAGGTCGGGTAGGTACATATATTATGGTCACAAGTTAGTAATAAACAATGGGGAAATAATGCAGGTACTACATTAAAATGTGGGTAGTATTTGAAAAAAAAAATAGAGAAAAGATATAGGTATATTGCGAATTTAAACTTACGTTTTCCCCGAATAGTCCATCAAATGGAGAAAAGTCCATTTCCCCTAAGCATTCCTGCACTTCATTGGTAACCGTTTTGGTAATAGACATTTTAAAGTATTTTTTATTCGTACAACGTTATAATATATCTACCTAAGTATACTAAGAGGGGTAGGTAAATGATACAAAAACAAACGAAAAGCCACTCATTCAACAATAATTAATATTGCATTCAAATATTTACTGGTTGAGTGAAGTCGAACACTTTGAATATTGGTAATTAATATATCACTTTTAAAACTGTTAACTTTAAATAAATAGGTACATTCGGATTTTTGATGATGAAGGAACCCAATTCGTTTTAAATTTGTTTTGTTTAATAACAAATCAAATGATGGCCGCCTTGATTTATTTACAAATTGAGTTTGGCACGAGTACGGAATGTGGATGAACGTCAAAACGTTACCACGCGACGAACGACTCCAATGGATTCCTACTACCAACTGAAACTTGTTTATCAACTTATTAAGAAACACAGCCTTTGTGCAATGATGGTCGGATCCAGTTAGCAAGAAAAACAACTGTGCATTACATAAAGCAAGCCCACGTATCACAAAAATAATCGTGAACCTGATTGTAATTTACGGAGAACGAAGATGACACGACATTTTAGCAATGTCCTGCATTATTCGATGATGCCTGTGATTTTCATGTTTTAGCGGTATGTATTTTCCACGAAGAGCTGAAATGTCAATTCAATGCAAGCAAAAGCGAAAATTGTAAATAAGTAAGCAAACGCATTATAAAAGACAAATCATATTTCGATTTTTTTTTTAAATATGTATAGCAGAGAAAAGAGCAAAGTAGGTACTTGTAAAAAAATTGGGAAATTGTATTGCTTTCTTCAATTTATTCGTATTTCAATAAGGAACTCCAGTGAAAAATATTATGGCTTTAAAAAAATATGTTCATATGAACCAATAAACGCTAATTCTGAATATATAAGTTTTATTTAATAATATTAAACGTAGAGTTTTTAAAAAAATATTAAAAAGCCCGTTTTTAATCGGGTCGTAAAAATACGCCGTCAAGTTGGCATTATTGAAATTTTAGTGGTTACGTCACTATCGACGTGTCGTGACGTCACCGTAAAGTCATTGTATGGGAATGTATGATATGACACAAGCCATCGTATTAATTTATGCGTTTATTTACATATTGTTTATAGAGATTTAGTTGTTGTGTTTATTGAAACATTATTTAGGCCTAAATAATGTTTAAAACATAAAAGTATCTCTTATTAGTTTATCTCTATTATTGAAAATATTCCACAACTTCTGCACAAAAAAAATAGTAATGCTTCTTCTGGGGAGAATACTTCGAACAATGAAATTCAAAATGGCGGTAGTTGATCAGCTGATTGCCCGATTCTATAGTAATTTTTCAGGAGTGATGACGTCACACGATTCACCATACATACGGTGGTTTTCGGGGATCTTGAAAAATTAAAACTTTGACAATTATTTTAACTATTAAAACTAACTCTAAAAATAAAAATAAAAATGCAGTTATTTAAGTTAGAAGGTCATTCATTATTCATTAAAAAATTGGACTGGAGTTCTCTATTGTCAAACCTTGGTTCCCAAACTCTTTGTTTTTCCTCGCTTGTTTACGTCCACACTACATCAGAGAATGGTAAGAATATTGACTTTTTTGACCAGTGGGTACCTAAAGGATTCGGAAAAATATTGAACTTCCTTGACAACCACTACCATTATTAAACTAGTAGAAATAATATTAGCATCGTTTGGGTTATGTAGAAAAAATAGTAGGTAGGTAAATCTTAAATTTTCCGCAATATATTTTTTAAAATAAAATGTACCACACAATAAGTTTTTTGACGCAAGGTAAGGTACCTACGCGCGAGTATTGTTCAAATTATAGTGCCAATAAACTGCGAAATAAAAATAAATTAAAAGAAAACAAAAAATCATGAATTTATTTACTTTACATGTAATTCAGAATACAATAATACCACAACATGACAGGTTGTGGCCAATCAATTTCCAATATATCCATCCATTTTATTTTCGAAAGATTTTTTATGTAAAAAATTGTGTTTGCTGTCAACTTATGAATTGAATTGCTTACATACTTAATTGACTACTGGTAGCATGGACCTGTTTTAACTCAACCATTTGGCATTTCATCGTCTGTAAATTTATGTTCCGATTCCGGTGCAAGATGGTTGCCTTGTAGAATACTACCTTTTCCCCGCCAGAGTTCGCATGATGTGGTCCCTACTAACTACCACTGTCAAATCAGAATTATGAATACCATTGTAGCTACTTAGGTGGGTTCTGGACAGAAGAAAGTTTGAAAAAATTATAAAATTTTCACTGAGATGGTGACATTTCTCTGGATTGGTTGCTAAGGACCGTGATCCCAATCCAATTTCCAATTTCTTATTTGAAATAAAACATTTTACATAAAATATATTATATGGTTTGTGGTAGGTACCTACCTACTAACCCTCCCCTACTTACAATTCTTGTGATTTCAGAGTTAAAATTATGATTAAAAAATCAACCCGTTATAAAAACTAAAAATAAGGTGTTTTTACTTTATTGCAGCTATTTTCAGTTGTCTGGTCATCCCTCGGTCCGCGGTCGGCTAGAAGCCAATTTCAGAGAAACGCGTGTGAGTGCGCGTGTGATATAATAAATACTTGGTCGAAGGTGTAATAGCTAAAAATATCGAATTCGAATCGTGAGGTTTTTTTTATTTGAAGGAATAAAAATATATTCTACCCGCCTGAGGCCTACGATGGGTTGGAGACATGGGACCCCGCTCAATGAATGACTTCCCCAATTTGAGGGACGTTGCAAAGCTGAATGAGAGAGGCAGGGGAGAGAGGAGATTCGCGAACTTGAGAATAAAAAGAATCTAACATATTCGATGGTACATACAGAAACCAAACCTAAACACAATTTTAGAAATTTCCTCGCATGACACTAACCACAACTCACGATTTTGTATGTTCTTTCGGGTAATTATAGCCAGGACGCAAACCATACCAAAATCGCCGAATTTCCGAATTATCTGGAAAAGTAGATACCTACTTATAACACAGAAAAATATGCTTGGGTAGGTACCTACTGCCATAATATGTACTGGGAATTATTTATTGATCACGATCATCATCAGCTGTAAAGGGCACTGACTTGCGGTGATTATTTTGAAACTAGTGTTTTGATATTGTGTGCCTCAATTCATTATATTATGATAATATGTCAATTAATTTAGTGTACATTATCCAATGACATTGCGATTGATTTTACCTACAATATTCAACAAATTAATGACATTATTTTATATGTCCAGCATTGCTTTTATTTTCTATTTTTATTAAAGACAATTTTTTGGCGTTGTTGGCCCAAACATAAACTTCGTTGTAGAAAATAACGAGATAATAATAACTCGAAAGCAGGCCCGGACAAGGGGCCCAGGGGCCCTAGGTACAAGGTCGGGTCCCCGGCGATGGCGGGAGGGAGGGGGTGGGTGTTATTATTATGGTGTCCTGGGTCGTTGAACTAGGTACTGCGGACCGGGCCGTCTTAAGCCGTAAAGGGGCTCATGGGCATATTGAGTTTGGGGATCATTTCAGAAGCCAAAAACCTGCAGATAAATAAACCGTAAATAATGTCTGTCATTTTATTAAAGGGGTTGGTGAAAGACATTGCTACGTCACCTAATAGCGATTTGGAGATAAATGTCAATAATTATAAACACTCAAAACACCGCTATTTTCATTACCTATAGGTAACACAATTATTTTTTTGTGAAAATATTCTTTTCGATTTGGAAAGGTCAAATATATATTTTTTTTTAAATGAGTAGATAATTTATAACCCACATATTTATGAACCTATGGAACCATGACATCAACAAGAGTAAGTGACGATAGCGAAGGGATTGAAATTTACATACGGATATCATTTAGTAACTATTTCGTTTATTTGAAATGTTTTAGGGTTGTATATAAAACATTCAAATGTATTTTAAAACATGTCACCGTCGGACATATCATCATACGTCGGATTCACACCCAGGCGTCGCGAGTTCCACTGCTAGCTAAGTCCTCCATCATTACACAAGCAACATTTTCCGATTACATAAAAAAAAAGTGAAATATATTTTGCTGAATCTTGTGATCTCGAAGCGAAGGAAATTTGTTGAAATATTTATCAAAAAAGTCCCTAGCCGGGTCCCCCCCCCCCCCAACGTTAGCCCCTGGGCCCGAGCCTCTCGGGCCTCTTCGGAAGTCCGGCCCTATTCGAAACCCGGACAAATTAACCCAATAGAATAGAACAACATCTTGAAAATTTTCAGAACAAGGAAACTTTTATAATTTATAAACAGTTTATACGATCAAAATAATGAACTTTTTATGAAATTTGGAGTTTGATTGATGTAACTTATATTTATACAAGTATAAAAATAACATGTTTATCACCACCTACAATATTATTTAAAATAGATAGTTGATAGTGGGTACCGACATTCAAAATCGTACGTTACCACAGTTGAGATTGTTTAGAAACTCTGAAAACATTTACTCCTCCATATTGCATGATTTTTTTTTACCGTGTTGACAATGACAATAATATAATCATTGGTGGCGTTTAACAATAGATACTTTTAAAAATGGTAAAATTATTTTTCAGTCTACCTATAAATAAATAAATATTTTTTTAGACGTTGAAGCAATGAGATTAGTTATTGCCCTAAAATCTGAAATGAAGCAAAACAATATCTTAATTATTCCGTTTATACTGTAGATATTTTTGCCTGTGAAAATATAACGAAAATTGTGCACTCGGTAAAGTTTTTCGTGTCAAAACCTCGTGTTTCTTTTAGTGCCAAAAATACGAGGAATACAGTTTCAAGAGCGAACCAAAAATAGCGCTGTTACGCGGTTGACGTCATTTCCGCATGATATTGCATATCTTTCTTCGGATGGCAACAACTTGCGTATATTTGTAAAAGTACTTACCTAGTTGAATAATCTTAAAAACATCGTCCATTATTTATTTGAATGCTTCTAAAAATACAAAATGTGTTGAATAAAGCATTTAATTTTCGGTCGTAGAAAGATTAATTTGCAGCGTGGAATACTAACTTGTACAATTTTCGAACAAGTCTCTGTCTTTTGAGTAGCATTTATGAACAATTTTTAGGACCAGTCGATTTCCCTGTTTGAGCTACGCAGTGGCTGCAGGAAATACGTTTCTTTAAAACACGATAAAGTTTGAGTGTTTGCAAGAGCTGTGCTTGTTTTCGTAAATAATATAATTATTTAATATTTTTGGGTGAATTGCGATTTTCGTAATCTGATCGATTCGTACATCAAGAAAAGACATTCGACTTGAGTAGTAGTTCTGCGTTTAGAAGGGAGCCATCTTGCAATCTCTAATCAAAGGTCTTCGGCTCGCGGTCCTATTGTCTGGTGTAAAGCCAGTTTATTACAGTATATTATTATCAAATGGCGTTAAAACGAATTAATAAGGTACAGTAAAATTCTGATTTCAATATTGCACAAATATTATCCTCTTTCAGTTCTCGACGACTGCAGATTACATCTATTTTACGCCCTGCTGATTGTTTTACCGATGTGAATAACATTGAAATTCCTTCTCGATAATTCCGAGCACTCGAATGGCTCATAATATGTCGTGGCTTGACAAGTTGTCATTTTAAAATTAAAGTTTCAATCATAGTTTTACTCAAATGTTTGGAATGCATATCTTATTCACACTGGAAATAACTGTCGCGAGGCACTCGCCGTATTCTAAAATGTCGGAATTGAAGTATAACGACAATTTATGATTAATTCGTTGCCTTCGATTCTTACGAAGTTTTAGTAATTGGTTTATCAAATTAAGCTAACTCGCGATGATCGATCAATATGCGGATTGCATATATTGTTATGTTTCTGATGTGAAATGTGGCAAATTATTTTCATTTTGATCCCTCTGATGTAATTGGTAATTCTTGGAGTGCTTCTGGAAGCTTGAGTGACATCTGTGCGATGAAACAATTTCTAGAGCTCGAAATACGGAATTATTTCTGTTCAAATTGAATGCATCTGTAACTGCAAACTTATGTGAACAATCAAGCTGACTGAATTATTGTTTTAATTTTTAGGAACTACAGGACCTTGGCAGGGATCCTCCTGCACAATGTTCCGCAGGACCACACGGAGAAGATTGTAAGTTCCATTTCACATTACTCCTTGAATCTGTAGAAAACAAATAAGTTTTTGTGACAATATACCTATCACCTACAGCTGAGTGAGGGCAACACAAAGGCAGATACTTGCATTATTCATATTTTAGCTACACACACACTTATTTTGTTATCAATTTAGCTTTACATTTGTGTGGTTGGGACAAATGCTGGTTGCATTATTTTTTTTGTAATACTGATGAGTGTGTCCCTACACAGGTAATGAAGAATGACACATGTAACATAGAAAATAGATCACAACATTTATTATTTTGTGATCCATATCTTAATAATAAAAAGCCTTCATCACTTTCTAACTGTACGCATGATGTGGTTTTATAATATGATTCATTAAAATGCTGGTTGTGAAATCCTAAAATAATCAGGTCAACTGTTGGCTAATCCAAAGATAATGCTTTCCATGAAATGAAATAGTACCCAAATTTTTGTTTACCTTGCAGTCAACAAGTTCAAAGTCATCACTCCTTGATTATGTATATATATACCACGCGTCACAATTATTTTCTTTTTCCAAATATCGTCTGTCACGATGTTGCTTATTGTTTATCATTTTGAGTAGGTTTTGTTTGCCATGTATCGGGTTCGGTGATCGAAACATTTCTTTTTCAAACAGCTGCAAGTAGGTACCACACCCTGATAGAATTACTGTTTTGATAGTACTTTAGTAAAAAGGTTGTAATTAATTACCACGGCTGTTTATGTCAAAATGTGTGACCAACTAATTATAGTTTTTAACAACTAATTGCAGTATAAAATTATACCGAGAAATACTGGGAAAACCCTACAAATTCAGATATTTAATCTGGTAATTGCCTTAGCTGACAGAGCTAACCTACCTGATCAAAACACATGATTCATTGTTTTCCTAATCTTTCTACCTATAATGTTTTAATTGGCCCTTCTCTCATTTTTCAATATTTAAATTAAACAAAACTCTGAAGTTATCAACGAAATATTAAAAATGAGTGAAGTAAAATTAGTGCAAACCACGTTTTACGTTCACGTTTCACGTTCAACAAACGTTTCCATTAACAGGTTGATTGAAAATCTTTTCAACATGTTTTTCTTACGATAGTGGCAAACTTATTCTCCTGATGAAGTTGTTATGTTCATCCAACCTTACAGTAGAATCATTTTATAGAGATTGTTGCTTGTGTAGTGATGTACTGTATCATAGGATTGCTGCGGAGTGAGAGGAGCAGGTGTTCCAAACTATTTTGAACCACTATCAGTTTGTACAGATGCATTCAAATAGATTATTTAAATTTATTTGCCTTTGCATTATTGTGAAGACTTTCAAGGAGTACTTCATCTATCATTCTGTCAAAATATAAAAACCATAATTATTCAGTAATATTTGCAAAACTGGGGTGCAGCAGTCCCGTAAAGCAATTCTGCACATGCTCTACTTTTGCACAATTGCTAGACCTAGGTATAATATAAGTGAGATTATTAAGAACTGATAAACGATACTTACTGTGTCGATAATGAACTTTGAACAAATTTTTACTGTATTGTTAAAATTCTGACCTAACAGTACCTAGATTATATTGAAAGTTTTGTGGTTAACTACCAGTTTTTTTTAAGCAATCACCAAAGCTCTTTTAACCCCAAGCCTGTGAAGGGTTTTCTGGTCACAAACATCATATGCCATTAGTGCTGATAATGCTTTTTGACCTGGGCATCCATATGTTAGAATATTTTTTTCTCCATCATGCAGGGAGACAAGTAATTTTTTCGCCATTAGGAAGATAAACAGTAATCCTTCTCAGTTTGTTTTAAATACACAGTTTGGATAAAATCTTAAAAATAGCCGATGTTAAGGATTAGAATGCGGCATTATCGTGTCAAAAGTGACAGTTCGCACTTGATATAAATTGTGTTTTCAACCATAATTTCTTTAAAATGTCCAGGTAACCTATCATATTAATATGGTTCAATATATTTACCACTTGTTTGTGTCATTTTTCATTAGTTTTGGCTGAATAATCATACAATAATGTCATGTTATAAATTGAAGTCAAAATTTAAGTATGAATGTATGGTTATGTTACATCTGATATTTAAATTTACGGTAGATATTTATTTAGAAATTCGTAACGTGTTTTTTTATATATAATAAATGCCTTTCAACGCTTCGAGTAAAAATGTATGTTACAAGCTTTTTAATCAAATTTTTCATATTTGATATTGAAATGTTATTATTTTATATTAGAAATATCAATGTTTATTTTGAATACAAAACACTTAGGAAAAACAACACTATAAAAGATAATTTTATCTGGTTTCTAAAATAGTATTGGTTTATACCACAAGTTCAAAAATAAGAAATATATAGAGCATATTTTAGAAACCTCAGAATCATTGTAAAATTCAATTCGACATTTCAATGTCATCGCTGAATATATAAAAGTCTGAAAGGGCTAACCAAATAATGTCAAGTGAGATACAAATGGACCATAGCTTTATGAATACCTGTAGGTATTCTTTTTTATCACAATCATTTCATTTAGTGATAGGGATATTGAGTGATTGCTTTTGCCATTTTTCCAAAACTGAGGGAATATTCATATTTTCGATGATATGTAAAGTGTCATTTACATTCAAATTAAAAATTACCGTAAAACTCTTCATATCAAATTACCTTTGGGAAAATTATGAAGAGATATTTTTAAAGAAAGTACCAAGTCACTGAACTAACATGGTAAACAATTACAAGTTACTGTTTGAATTTCTTATGCCTCATTTTGTTTATTTTATTGTTGTTTGATTAGGCACTCAACATTTCGATTGACATAAGTTTGCATTATCAGTTTTTATTATGGTTTTTGATAGTTGATAGTACAATTTTTATTTGTTTTTAATTATCATTTTTCTATTTTGCAGTATTCCACTGGCAAGCCACAATAATGGGACCGGTAAGTCAACATTTTCCTATTTATTCTTGTCACAAATACAAATCTGACAGAAGCAATGAATAATGCATTAAACATTAAACTATGCATTCATCCGTTTTAGTCTGAAAAAAGTTGCAGTACTTCAAATGAGATTGATACACATTTGTAAATAGTTGATTGACATTATTTCACTTCCCTACCGGTCATTTTTGCACTCCAATTATAAACAGCATCTACAGCTGAACTAAAATGATTGAAGTGATTTTATGTGATTAATATCCTGCGGAACTTATTTTTATTGTTATCTTATAAATTAATATTTTGAATATCAATGATTTGCCAAATGACCCTTATCAGGACAATCCATTGATAAACACTAATATTATTAGATAAATTCTGTTTTAATCTGAAAGTATTTTCTGGCCCATTAAAATGTGAAGTTTGTTGCCGTGTCGGCTGTCGGCTCCTTGCAATAAAACAAGATTCCATAAGACCACTGTTCTGAGATAATAAACTGAGTAGCGCTCTTGCCTATTTTTTTCTGATGCGATGTTATTGCTCTGGGAAAAATTGATTCTGTTGCTGAGAATCCAGAACCTCTTTCTGTTGGGTAGATTGTTTAAGAAAAGAGGTTACAGCAGAGCCACGAATGGTGTACCTTTAAACAACCATCGCCCAGTTGTATAGTTTGCTGTAAATGTTCAGTAAATTATCAAATGTATTTTTTCCCACATTGTTAGATTTTGGTGAGTTGGTCGGTTGTGACATGATGTTATTTGTTTGTTTGCAGGTCGACAGCCCTTATCAGGGAGGCGTTTTCTTCCTCACCATACATTTCCCAACAGACTACCCATTTAAGCCACCCAAAGTAGCTTTCACAACGAGGATTTATCATCCCAATATTAACAGCAATGGGTCCATCTGCCTTGACATTTTACGCTCTCAGTGGTCACCTGCGCTCACAATTTCAAAAGGTAATTCATTATTTTTCCTATTTATTATAAGACCAGTTGCAAAGGTCAAAATTCTATCTTTTAATTGATTTTGAAAATATACTCTCTCAAATAGTTCCCCTCCCCTTCCTTGTAAGAAGCAAAATATCCATGTGCATAAGACAATTCTATGTTTGAAATATATTTAAAATCAATAACTGATTAATTAGAGATGGTGTTGATGCTCACTTGGTGGTTATTTAAAAAATATATTGTCAAGTTTAGCCGCATAAATATTTTAGTCACATGAGTCACAGTTTAACAGACAGCCAATCAATAATTAGATCAAGTGAAATGAAACTGCCTGATATATTCTCGTTCTGTAAAATATGTAGTTCAATAGTATTTCTAAAAAAAGACATTGTCGTTGCATTTATAGTTTCTTGGTAAATTGATTTCTTAAAATATACTACCAGCAGAGTGTTTGCTTTGAAGGTCGGCCTAAAATATAGTTTTATTTCAGTTATTGATTTAGGCCTAGATTAATTTGGAAAGCTCCATTTTAATATGATCATGTTTGTATTAATGAAGTTTGTAAAAGTCACCTGTGTTATCTATTATTTGTGGTGTTTATTTGATGTCTAGTTTGTAGTTAATAGAGTGGTGTTGTAGTAAGGATGTTTGTTTGTTGCAGTATTGCTGTCCATCTGCTCACTGCTCTGTGATCCAAACCCCGACGATCCGCTGGTACCTGAAATCGCTAGGATATACAAAACGGACCGTGAGAAATATAATGAATTAGCTCGGGAGTGGACGAGGAAATACGCCATGTGATGAGCTGGCTCCGTAATAACCGCACCCCAGCCAGCCCCCCTCCCTCTCCCACACCACTTGTACTCTATATTTTGTTAACACTGTTGCCGGAACGTTTGAGCGGTTAAACAAATAAACGTATTGCGTCGGTCGCCCAAGTTTTTCTGAGTTGTGGATTTTACTGATTGATCTTGCGAGTGTTGGTGTAAGTGTCGCTAGGTAAGACGCGTGTCCCGCCCACTGGACACCTCGAGATGGACACGGCATTTGCGTGTGTACGACTAAAAGATACATTTGTTCGATTTATCGTTACGGTACGGACAAGCCGAGTTCTGAAAGTGGCGCCCTCCACTCGCCGTACGCTTCTGACAGTCTAAATTACTACTTGTTTACCATTTAGCTCTATTTTATGTATTAAGTATCAAATAGCTTTTTTCATTATGGCATTCTTATAATATTATTTAATATATTGTGGTTGTAAGGAGACTGGAGTATTGATTTCCTCCCCTGCCTGCTTGGAGTGGGGCTGAGCCGGGTATCCCACAAGGCATCCCGCACCCACTGAGTTAGTATAGTACAGTACTGTATTGTACTGGTGTCGGTGTAGGATCACTGCCTCTCAACCAACCAACCAAAACAACAACAAACCATTGTTTCCTTTTATGCCCACTCAATCAACCGACTCCCGCAGCAAGCATGACCCAACTAACTGTAACTATGCCTATCATCCAACCGCCATCCAACCAACCAGTCGTCGGGTATAGGCAGTATGCAGTCAAGTTGTTTGTCCCTGTCAAATCACAGTTTTGAATGTCCCAGAGTTTGGTTGGAGAAGTACTATCTGAAGAAGTTGTCCTTGGAGTACTAGTTACTACTCGTCTGTCTCGAAGTAGCGTGTAAGATTTTTTCTAAATGTAAAATGAGTATTGAATATTTTGTTTGGAGATGCATTTGGTCTTCAACGGTAGCATTTGCTGTGTAAAACCTTCACCCTACTGATGATTATAATTTTATAACTCAGGATTTATGTGAAATTATTTATTTTTTCTGCTCAAATAGGAAATTCACTTGTGATACTACTATATATGTTAAATAATAAATTCGCTAAACAGATTATTACATGAGAGTTTAAACCTTGTACTTTAAAATAAAACCGTTTGAACAATATTAGTTTTGATTTTTTGTAATATATATTTAAAATATGTATGTTGTCTTTGCTGATCAGTGGGCATAAAATATTTATGTAAGGATTATTAATTAACAATAATAAAATGCAAAATTAATTTTGCTTGAATTTTTATGATTTGTTATTGGATTATGATTTTGTTTTCCTTTCTACGAAAATTCCACTAAACTTGTGAAGGAAACATTCTGCAGCAAGTCCCTACACCCCTACACCTACACCAGTACGGTAACTTGCTTGTGCTCTATGGAGGAAATCAATTCATGTTATACCACTATATTATATCTTCTTAAAAAGGTCTTCGTCGGTACTGCTCGATCGTTGGTGCAATATCATTCATATTAACCCGTCTGCTTGTTTAGGAATAAATACATCCCAAAACACGTAATCGCATTATACTTTCATAAGACCAAAAACGTCCCGAGCGACCTTACATTTTAAAAGCTATATATCTCTTCCTCTTATGCAAACATATGTATTTTTCTTTTAACCAGAAAGAGAACGAAATAATGCTTTTTATTGTCTTTGAAACATGAAAGCATATCTTGCATAGATATTTTACAATCTCGACCCGAAGTGATGGTTTCAGAATTTATGCACGAAACCGAGGCTTCCGGATTGTGAGGTGCGAATATATTGAACCAAGCAGACGGGTTAAAATCATGAGTAAATTAAAGTCTTTTATTATTTGGAGCATTGTACTTGTAAGCCTTGAAATAGCCCTAATTTTATTTACCTTTAATTAATCTACACAAATTATATTATTTGTTTACATTCTCCAAATTAAGAATGGGTTGTTTCGCAGAAATTGAACAATTGAGTCGTTTAATTTCTTTTCACATATCTAGAGTAAATAAATAATTGCATTTTATTTTTTTATGTAATGCATTGACGTAATATAAATTTGAATATTTAATTAATTTCGATAAATAAAACGGATATAGCGGATTTTGATACTCACCTTGTAATTTACTCACGATGTTAAGGCTTTTGAAACTCAACTCACCCTCATCTTGGCAAAATAGCTGCTCAAGATTGGTTGAATTCTGATATAGCGGGTTTTGATAGTAACTTCTTGAATGATCTAGCGGGTTTTGTTTCTCACTCGCAGTTTTAACATGATTTTTGGTCGTGATAAAGGGAGGTTTTGAAACTTAATTTTAGGTTCATCTTGCAAAAATGTGAGCAAGATGTCATACTCAGATCAATTTTGCAAAAAATCAGATATAGCTGGTATTGAAATTATAGGACTCGATTCATCGAAGTTCTGCGAAAGTCCTATTCAAGTTCTGTTATTATCATATGGTGTATTCCAGAAAATTCCAATTCTCGTCGGTCAACCTTTAGGTCAGCAGTGTCATCAGCTATCGTAAGGTCGAAGCACACACCACATGCTATGTTCGGTGAGTGTGCTTTCAATAGTAATGGAGGCTAGCAAATGTAAAATCATGCATATCCCTTTTTTTTTTATTTCTCTGCGTGCAAACTTGTATTTTTCTCCAAGCAAAAACTTCAATGAAAGTGTGTTATCGGAAGTGCCCTGCCAGGTAAGTATGTTTTCTGCATCTGTTTGTCAATAAGTAAATTAGATCGAGCCTAGGAACTCGTAATAAATTGTACAGTGACTTTTCACAAAAACAGCGCTCTACAAATTATCCAATTATTGTACTGTGAAATGACCGGCCTATGATAACAGAATTTAGGAAGGGTTGATATAAACAATTCATCAAATTTTAAAAGTTAATTTTTACATTCTGTAAAAGCTCTATTCAAGTTCTGCAATTATTTCAGTTTTATGAAGCAACTGGCCTATAATGATGTAATAACATAACTTGAATAGAACTTGCACAGAATGTGAAAATTAACTTAAAAAATTTGATGAATTGTTCAAATTATTTGAAAACGACTTGTCCTTAGAATAGAACTTTCACTTTTAATATTGAAATTTGATGAATTGTTCAAATTCTGTGAAATAACCCGTCCTTATCTCACTGTCGTAATCAGTATATTCCATCACTGAGGAGGATTGCATCGAACAGAAAGGATAATTGAATGAATCTACAAAATAGAGATTATTAATGAGACCGAACTATATTATTACTTGTGGGATGGATAGATATTAATCTTAAGTACAATCGGTTATATTCAGTTATATCAATATGTTAGGATATGACTGAAGCGCGGAGGTGTCTTTCAGCTGGTTTGCGCTGGTTCATGTGAACCAGTTTTAAAATTGGATGTTGGTCACCCAACTTATTTTTTCAATCCTAAGTTACAAAGAAATAATAATATTCTTTTACAATTTAAAACAAAACATCTCAATTCAACATACTTGCTGAAATGAATTTTCAATAATGCACAAATGGATGAAAGTATTTCCTTTTAGTTTTGCCTCAGTAAAGTTGTAGAATTTGTAGTGGGAAATCGAAGTATACAGTGGTATATTGATATTTGATTTAAATCTATCTCCTATGGCTGTCCAAATGTAAAATTGCAATAAAGCTGAAGGTTATACGCGTTAATGTAATATATCATTGAAGAAAATAATACTGACATTTCTAAACAAAACATGAAACTATATATAATAAATACCCTTTCGTGGAAAGACTTCCTGGGTTTGATTCGCCGTTGCGTTACCTTTTTATTTTTCTGCCTTGTTTAGATTTATTAGTATTATCTTATTCTTCAATGGTATAGACTACGATGTTCAAGGCAGTGGTCGGCAATTTCTTTTGGGGGCCCATGTGACCGTTTGGCGTCACTCGTGTCCAGCTCAGTCAGTGCGCTTGTGACTGCCTTTCTGATTGCCAATTACATTCTTCTAGACTAGAATGTCCCCCCCCCCCCTCTGCAAAACAAGTATGACAGAATACATGGAAAAAGCGCTGCAGGTGAAAAAACTTAAGGGAAAATTACATGTTTTGCAACATCACGACCAACTGGTTGGTAGTGTGATAGTTATTGGTTCCCGCTGAGGCGTTGCGAATTCGGTCCTCTACTAGTGCAGTCCTCCATCTTTGAGGCCACATTTTCCACCTATAATGGTGGGAGTGGGTTGATTTTCAACACTGAGATTATTTGTGTATTTACTTATCCGAAAAAAAATATTACGTTGTCATTACGTGTTTTGAAATATCATAACCAACCAGTTAGTTGGTTGCTACTAAGTTAAATCCCACTCGGGCATTGTGGGTTCTTAAAAACTTACATTTATGTTTTCTTCTAAAGAACTAGGTAAGAAAACAATAATATGGTTGTTACCAAAGATATTGAAGTACAAGAGATATGCTATCTGTCGGCGGACTACTGTCTAATACAGTGGTTCTTAACCTTTTTGGAGGTAGGAACCCCCTACCAGTTTCATATGCATTCACCGAACCCTTCTTAATGGAAAGCGGGGCGTGTCATCAGTGGCGGCGGATTACCACAAGGGGGGGGTATAATGGGATAGGATGGGCTATTGTCACAACTATACTTACCACAATAGGAGAGGATGGGATAGTGACAATATTCTTCATAATTTTTTGTCTTGTTCTGCCGAACCTCTGAGACTGACTCACCGAACCCCTGGGGTTAAGAACCACTGGTCTAATGGGAATACGGAAAGAATTCATTCATTTAGTTGATTTTTTTAAGGTGTGCAGTTGTATTGGTTAACAATATCAGCGACACTAGGAAACAGTTGGTAAAAAGTGTGGATAGCACATCTCTTATATTTCAATATCTTTGGTTGTGACTGATGCAGCACTAAGAGTGGTGGGAAGGAATGTATATTCAGGTTTAATTCAATGTACATTCTTTCTGGGCCAGGATGGGCACTCGCAGGCCAGATGTGGCCCGCAGGCTGCCAATTACTGATCGCTGCTAAGCACCAATTGCGGATAGCACGTCTCTTATATTTCAATATCTTTGGTTGTGACTGATGGAGCACCCAAGAGTGGTGGGAAGGAATGTATATTCAGGTATAATTCAATGTACATTCTTTCTGGGCCAGGATGGGCACTTCGCGGGCCAGACGAGGCCCGCAGGCTGCCAATTACTGATCGCTGCTCTAAGCACCAATTGCCTTGTTGACCCAAGCTGTTAGGAAACCTACGCTATAGCACAATTTGAATGTAAATATCTCAAGCTGAGTTTAAAAAGCAATTAAAATATTGGCCAAGCAAGATCTTTTCTGGCGTTACCAGACAAGTATAAAATTCATGAACTAGCCTTTGAAGAAGTTAATTCTTGTGTTTTGTTTCTATTAACAACTTCAAGTTGTTGAAGATAAGAAGGGAACAATGAAGAGCAGCCATAAATGTTGTGAAACATCAGCAAAAGCCCTAGTAGGACTGTAATATACAAGTTCAGACGAGACATTTACCTTGGAGTCTTGAATATATCTGTCGAGTGCCTGGTACTTTGGCAACCACATAATTTTCGACAACAACATTTTGCAGAATTTGTGAAAGCAATGAGGTTTTTTTCTTTGGTGAAAGCGAAAGCAACCATTTGTCTTAAAAAGTTCAAACAATATGGGTGGGTAGGCTTCAGTAATTATTATTTTGTTGAAGTGTTGGATATCTTTAAGTTTATTTAGCTTAGTAGGAATGTACTTGCATTTTGGCTTCGGTGCTCTGTTGTTTATGGTAGTCTGGACATACGGAAATAGCCAGCAGCTGTTTGAAGGAATTTTGTTTACTAAATTCACATCAATCATAAATTAATCGTCATGAAAAGGGTCTAGATATGTATAAAGATATTACAAATATCAACATTTTCGGAAATCAATAGCTACAAACTGATTTCTTCATCGATTAAATTCCTCAGGCTTCGGACGTATTTTGTCAGAGGGTCAAAATATTTCCGTTTTGCAATAAAATCCAAATGAATGGAACATTTCTGAATGTATCCGAAACCTAAAAACTGTTTTGGAAAGGTGATGATATACGCTTTCAAATTTTATAAAACAAAATAAACATAATTTTTGAAATATAAAAATTTTGCATGCAAACATAAAATTGGCTCATCTTATGTTTCTTCAAACTTAAATTACTGATAATGAAAAAAAAATAAAAACACATAATTTATTAGGCATGTGTATTATACATGTTATCGCTAACTAACTCACTTTTTTCTCGTTTTATGTATAAATTATGAATAAAAAATTCTCAAATTTTTGTAATTTTTTTTCAAATTGTGGTCAGAAACTTTGGATTCAAAAAGGTGTACATTTTAATTATTTTGTGGTAACTTTTAGATTTGAATATAAAGCGTGATGTTTACTTTTTCTAACACCGTTTAGATCATATTTTTAACCATGATAGTATGGGAGAACGATTTCTATGAGGCCTCTATGAGTTGTTCTGAAAACTGAACAAATCGACCTGACTGGTTAAGATGCTTTGATACATAAATAACAAAAGAAAAACTTTGATAAGTGTGATCAACCAAATATATTCCAGATTTACAAACTTGCATGTGCAGATGACCTAAAGAGGAATTGATGAACGGTGTTGACAGCCAAAATAGGATGAAACAAACAGGTATTTGCAGTAGCGACCACCTGACAGAGCATAGATAAGATATCAGTATGCAGGTTTTTGATTAGATTCGTAATTGGATTAGAAATAGGTAGGTAATAATGACAAAGTAACTTTTTAAATAGTTTTATTATAAAAACTATAAATAATATTATTACAATTCGGTTGTTTCAAGATTTTTGGCATTATTGATTTGTTCTATTTGCTGGTAAACATTATATTTGGAATGGTTTCTTTGAGGGTCGCTGCACAGGGAATTATCCGGTGAAGGGAAGTGCTCCGTGTTGATGAAATAGGGTTTCTCTGTGGCCAGGTGTTCGCCCACCACATTCTCGTCCAGGGAATCCCTCTCAGATTGGCTGGCCTGATCCTGGTCCCGATCCTCATCATTCTTGTACCAGTCATTCTCGTAAGCCCGCAGCCAGATGGGGTTACTGCCCTGGGTGCTGTGCTTGTTCGTGTTGGGTACTCGGCCACCCACACTGCGTATCGTCATATCTGATTCTCCGGGAACGGTGGATTCTGAAAGATAGGCCGCAAATAAATATTGCTGTCTTCATTTGATATTCTGATTATATTGCTAAACTATCGAGCATAAAATATTATGCATTAATGCAAAATTAAAATTATCGAGTCATTTTATGTTGTAAATTTGCTTGTCATCATGATGGCAATATTATTATTTCTCAGAAAAATTAAATAAAAAATTAACAAATGATACACATTTTACCATTAGTCAGGAATCTTTTACTTTTGGGACACTTCCAATAATTTGGGAAAGACAACTCACAAGGCTGAATAAATGGAAGAGGGGAAGCTTGTTTGGGAAGAACCCGACTTTAAAAAAAATAAATTATGTGAATACCGCACAATAATTTCAACCATCGGAGCCAGATTGAGACTAGCATCCCCAATTGGGATATGTTGTAAGGCTGAAGGTAGAGGGGAGGGGAAGGTGATGGGGAAGAGGGAGAAGATTGCATCGTCCCTCTGAAGATATGAAACTAGGATAACCTGGAGCTATTTTCGAAGACAATCATCGCCATCTATGTCATCATAACAGATATCAAGTCAGTGTTGTGTTCACACGGGGGGACTAACAACTGCCGCCGATTTTGGGACGCAACTTATGCATGTTAAGGTGAGGAAAACAAAATTCTATCAATCTAAAACGATCAAGGTGTACCAGATTACTTTTATGTGAATACCACACGAGTTCCAATTTACCCTGCGATACTATGGTGTCATTTCTAAAATGATAGTGGGGAGGTGTAGGGTATGGGATGGGGAAGAGGAAGGATGGTAAGTCGGTACCTGGCTATTCAGATCTGGTCACCAAACATGGCTAAAGCCACTTCAAGCAATGTTAATGGAAGATACTCAGAGTATCTGCCACTCTGGAACTGCAGCAAATATACTATATATTATTTAAATTTAATAAATTTTGTAAAAACAACTCAAACAAATTTCCTTGCGCACGCATGGCAGGCCATCAAATTGACGATTCAAATCTGGTTCAGAACATAGCTAATGTGATTTTTAATGAAATAACGATTTGATTTTGAAAGAACAATTTTATCCCTCCACTAAAAGAAAGTGTAGAACATAAAGAGGCGGCGAAGCTGTTTCGATTCTGCCAAAGGAAGTTGTTAACCAAAAGATACATTTATTGTTCTGATTTGTCATGGAGCCATTATTTTCATACCCAAATTCATCACGGTCAAACAAAATTCTACAAGGTGTGTTGATGATACTACGTAAAGACTACTAAAGTAGTCTCAGACAGAGGTCATACGTGACCTCTTGTTTCAGTATCTTCTGCCTTTTGTTTTCACACAAGACGTGTGAGAAGGAAGATTTTTCATTGTATATTAGTACGGCCTATTCCTCGGACTAGTTTCAAACTCCATAAAATATATATTTTTTGGAATACCTTAACGAGTAAAACCTCAAATTGTATTTAATCATTGAAGACAATATTAGCGACTCTACGCAAAGCCGCGGTAAGTCTGAGGTCCTGGGTTCATTCCTAGATGCGACTGAATATCTTTCTGAGTTTTCTGTTTCAAATTCTCGTTTGAGAGTCGCTAATATTGTCTTCAATGATGAATTACATTTGTTTACAATCAAATCGACAATTTTGAATTTCAGACTATTGGAGTGCATAAACACATTCAAACATATCCTCTTTTAAGTGATTTGATGTACATAATTTATTATAATTACCATAAGCCGTAGCAGTGGCAGCCTTCAGTCTTCTGGCGTAACTGGCCCTCTGCGTGAGGCACAACATGAGGCACAGGACCAGTAGGACTCCCAGGAACAGACTGACCGACACTAGCCAAAATACAGTCTGGTTCGCTGTCACCATGTCCACAGACAGAGGCTGGTATTCGGCAGGTTGGGTGTCCAACACATTAAATTCCTGAAAAAGAAAATACATTATGGAAAAGCTCACAAGAAATATTGAGGCAATGAAATTTCTATACTATAGTTTAACACTGTTTTAATATATTGTAGAAAAAAGTTTTTGAGATGGTTTTAGTGCGAACGCAAGCGTGAAATGGTCTTGCCTCCAAGAGCTCTCTTTTTTTTACCATTAGCTCCACACGGGAAGCCATGTGGAGGAGAGGAAGTTCTGGGAAGGTAAAGGGTATTGGGGGTGGGTAGGAATCTGGGGGTCAGTGTGTCCAGGAGTTACGGATGTATGAATCCATCCCTCCCACTGTGGTGCAAGGCGATGTTCCGGGAGAGAAGCCAAAGGGACTCCCTCAACCATTCTCTCCCGATCCGGCCTGCCATGCAGCTGGGCAGACGCATCTGTCGCCAAGACCCAAACAAACCTCACCCCATGAACCCAGGCACCCCTACTAAGTCACCAAACGTTGCGAACCACTTGGGATGACTTATGGCAGAGTTGTTGGTTATCCAATAAATGGTTCCCGGGGCGGTGGTACCCATACCCGCCTCCCGAATTGCTCTGTTGAAACCTCTATATATTATGTTTGTTGTTTATGAGAAAGATGTAGAGGTCACACAGTCAGGAAATAGGCCAAACGAGTGGCCCAACAAATTTGTACACGGTGGCAATACTGTCAATATAGTTCCCCTGTCTTTTTTACACTGTGCAGACGGGGGCGCTCTTGTTTCTCGTGAGGTGTAACATTTAAAAAAAGATATTTCTATTATGACCCAAAAACATTTAGGTTCTTACCAATTTTCAACAAAAATTTAATATTTTACATCTTTTGACAAGAGGAAAAAAAGAAGATAAATAAGATTTACCTTGAACAGGGAATCCAATTGCTCAATATTTTTATCAACCAGAGTCAAAACCTCATCTACTTCGAGTACAGAATGGTCTTTTCCATTAACGAGATGCATGTAGAGGTCTGTTTTGGTCCCGTCGACTGATCCGTCTTTGTTCTCGTGCACTTTGAACTCATCCACATTGACAATAGCCCCGGTGACGTTGGCCAGGCTCTCCCGGAAAGGCAGGACACGGTCTCGAACCTCAAAAGGGTGCTGGCGCAGGACAAACCTCACCCGCTGGTCTTCGCGGAGTAGATAAATAAATACTCGGGCAACGTCCTGCAGGCCACCTGTGTCATTTGCAAGCACCTGAAATTGATAATATTTAGTAGGCACTCAATAAGACTAAATTATTTATTCTAAACAGTTTAGTGTAATGTTTTTTTTTTTTTTTAATAAGCATCTAGTTTTGGAAATAAACAAAATGACATAGTTTTTTAAAGTTTAATTGGACATTTTTTAAAGCTTCATGATAGAAATGACTTTTGAAAATATATTCCGGTAATTAGTGACAGAAAATACTTCGGTTGGACAGGATTCTAACTTTACTTGTTTTGAGATATGAGGTGTCAAATCATATGATTTCTCATAATCTATTTACCTATTTCTGATTGAGGTTGAATCTTGTGTAAAGTATTTAGCATATTTAAATGGCACATATACTTACCATTTTAGAACATACGTAAACGTGCAACCAGCTCAGTGGCGGATTTATATAAAAATATAAGAAAATCTTTCTTCAATCATTCGCTCTACATGTCTAAACGATCTAAGCGTCCCTTTCTTGATTTTACTTATTTATGCTTGCGTCAGCCTTGCATTCTTTTCATATTTTTCTCACAATATCATACATGGCTTTACCACACATACGCCGCAGGGATCTCAATTCTATGGGTTCAATTCTAATGGGTGGAGAAATTCCTGCTGGAGATGTTAAATGGTCTCCCTCAACCAGTCCTTTCCAGCTCGCCACGCAGTACATGGGCAAACGCATCCGCCACTACCTTGATAAACCACATCCCATGAACTTAGGCATCCCTGCTAAGTCACCATACTTAGCTATCCACTTGGGATGACTTATAGCAGAGGTGTTGTTTATCCAATAAATAATTCCCGTGGCGGTGTTACCCACACTCGCCTCCTAAATTGAAACTTTTGCTTCATTCACATTCATACGTCGTTTCATGTAAAGGTACCCTTAACATGGCCCGACTCAAGTATTTGATTCCCTTGATTGTGCAATGCAGCCCTACTGCTCCCTGTGGCCAGCCAAGTTTTAAATGTTTTTTGTTTTGAAAAGTTTTAATATTCCATGCAGTGGCGGTCCTTCCCTCAGGACAATTGGTCAAAAACCTCCCAAAATTATAAGATGACAGTAAAACAATATTATTATGAAATATTAATCAAATCAAAACAAAACTGGTATTATTCTAATGTATTTGAAATGTACCGCGAGAGAAAGCCGGCAGCGGCAAGCAGTGACATCTAACATCTTAAATGGAAGCTTCCTTTCCCACGCACTGCGATTGGCTGGGTCAAATTATGAAATGCCCTGGTATCATATCTTCTGTCTCTTTACGCACTAGACAATAAATGAGATGGCACTATGTCCCTTTTTAAAAAGTTTTCGGATTCTGAAGACGGTTTGGGTCAGAGCCGTGAGGGAGAGAGAGTATCATTCGTCTGAAAGAGATGGTTTGATAAACGTAGGTTGATTTCGCATATTTTACGCTTGTCGCATGAAATAATTTACTGTATTAAACGTAATTTGACGTATGTGGGTGAATTTGACTCTCAAACTCGTGAGGTTCCTACAAATGAATATTGTTATATTTAATATGACATTGTATCATAGGTAATATCATTTTTTTAAATGACCTTCCACTTCTGGACCCCTAGAGCCGCCTCTGATTCCATGTACAAATGTACATGGAAAATTAAAACTTTTCAAAACAAAAATGTCTAGAAGTTGTTACTTAGTCAATGCCGAAGAAATACAAAAAAGTTTTAAATGTGTAGTCCGCCAATCTTTTATTTATTTATTGAAGTGAAAACTTCTTTAGCACCGTTGTGATTTGACAAACACATACATCTATATGTTTTAGCCTGCGAGAGAATGAGATAGTATAGTCGGTCTCCTCTGTGTGGTGCTTCGTATTCTCCCCACTGTTTTCTACATTTTAGTTTTCTTATATATTTAGCGCCCCCCCCCCCCCCCCCATGTTAATTCATTGCATAAGGTTCTAACTATATTTCCCTAACATCATTGCTAGATAGGGCCAAGTTCTAATAAAATATTTTCCTAAAATACTGTACACAAGATTGAGCCTCAAAATCAGAAATCGGTAAACAGATTATGAGAAATCGTCTTTGCAAACTTTGACACCTCAGAACATGGTAAGACGAAGTTAGGCTCCTATCCAAGTAAAGTGACGAAATGTATTGATTGCGCCTCGTAAAAACAATCAACTGTCAGCAGTGGCGGCTCGTGACTTTTGGGTGTGCTAGAGTGCTGAAATTTAAAAAAAATGGCATTATGAAGTTGTTGTAACCGAAAAAAAAAAATTCTTTTTTTTTTGAAAATCAGTTTTTTGTATGAAAAATTTCAGAAAGTTTCAGTTTGGCGGTGTGCCGCACCGATTTCCTGAAAAATCTTCATACAAAACACCGATTTTTGAAAAAAAAAAAATATATATTTTTCGCATACGACAACATCCATGATGCCATTTTTTTTTTAAATAATAGCACCCTAGCACACAAAAAGTCACGAGCCGCCACTGACTGTCAGATACAAACAAAATGGCAATTGCTTGGTTCAAAGTGAAGTTAGAACCTTGTAAAATACACAAACGCTTTAAAAACATGGTGTTAGAACTTTGTCCTACAAGTATCTACGAAAATACAATACAGAACTGAAAAATATTTTGGTTATAAAAATGAGCAAAAGAAATGGTTTGGCATTCAAAGGCCATTTTTGAAACAAATGTTAGTTAGAACCTTGTCCAAATAAGGAGACTATATGTACTTACATTAAACTGTTGTGTCTATATATTGAAATATTTGTGCAACTTTCTCAAGAGAATACATAATTTCAAAGTAAATTTTTATTTTGTGTCATTGGACCAAATTCTAATTGTATTTCTACATTATTACAAGCAATAATTGTCAGCCTGAAACACTCATTCACATTGAAAAATCTTCCGAGAAAAGATACTTGCCGCCAACGGGACTTGAACCCGTGTCCTTCCGATTGCCGGTCGAATGCTCTGACCACTGAGCTATGGGGGCTTATCAAATACCCGCCAAATAATTCAATATATACTAGTGTTTCATTCAACAATTACTGCTTGTTATATTTTTTCCACCTGAAAACAACCAACTTTATTTTTGCGAGAAAGACATTGTTAGTGTTAAATCCCTCGCTAGGTGGCGTCGAGACAAATTATGTCTGCATTTATTGGGGAAATACTTAAACTTGTTAAATATTAATTATTATTTTTTTAATTTATAAACTAACGTTTAGACAAGATTTTTGAAACACTAGTATATATTGAATTATTTGGCGGGTATTTGATAAGCCCCCATAGCTCAGTGGTCAGAGCATTCGACCGGCAATCGGAAGGACACGGGTTCAAGTCCCGTTGGCGGCAAGTATCTTTTCTCGGAAGATTTTTCAATGTAAATGAGTGTTTCAGGCTGACAATTATTGCTTGTAATAATTGTTACCCTTTGTGCTATGCATAAAAATCTTGTCTAAACGTTAGTTTATAAATTAAAAAAATAATAATTAATATTTAACAAGTTTAAGTATTTCCCCAATAAATGCAGACATAATTTGTCTCGACGCCACCTAGCGAGGGATTTAACACTAACAATGTCTTTCTCGCAAAAATAAAGTTGGTTGTTTTCAGGTGGAAAAAATATAACAAGCAGTAATTGTTGAATGAAACACTAGTATATATTGAATTATTTGGCGGGTATTTGATAAGCCCCCATAGCTCAGTGGTCAGAGCATTCGACCGGCAATCGGAAGGACACGGGTTCAAGTCCCGTTGGCGGCAAGTATCTTTTCTCGGAAGATTTTTCAATGTAAATGAGTGTTTCAGGCTGACAATTATTGCTTGTAATAATTGTTACCCTTTGTGCTATGCATAAAAATCTTGTCTAAACGTTAGTTTATAAATTAAAAAAATAATAATTAGTATTTCTACATTATTATAAATTAAAGTCCTGCGCCGCGTCTGTCTGTCACAAATAGCAGTAATAACAGTTTTCACAAATAGAGTGATTCATGAGGAAGTTTTAGGTATATAATTTACAAGGTTTTGTGTAAATTGGTTGAAATATATAAAGGAGAATGTCTATATGCGGTGGACGAGCGGGCTGGCAAGCGGGCAGTGTGGATTTGATTTGTACGCAAAAGTACAGTTTTATGCCGAGGTTGATGAAATTTTGTCTACATTTGATTTGGAAAACTCTGTGTAAAGCCCGGGCATTTGTAAACTTGCGGGGACTTGTAAAATAAATGGAAGCTTTAAAAACTTGATGTTAGAATTTCGCCAAACAAGTATCTACAAAAATACAACACAGATTATTACTCTGAAAAATATTTTGGTTATAAAGGAAATGGTTTGGCATTCAAAGGTCATTTTTGAAAAAAATGTCAGTTAAAACCACAGATATTGAAATACAAAAGAGATATGATATGCTATGATGTCCGCGCGTCTGTCGGCGGACATCATCGGACTACTACCTAATCGGAGTAGTTTGCATACAAAAAGAATTAGTTCATTTCGTTGATTTTTTTAAGGTGTGTGTTGGTTAACAATACAACGTGTCCGGAAACTCGTAGTACAAGCGGGAAACTGGTGAATCTACATCACGTAGAGAACCCAAAAAACTTATTTTTTTCGATCTGACTATTTCGATTTTAATATTATTTTTTTTATATTTTTCCTTTTTTTCGGCAACTAAAGGGTTAAAAAAAATTTTGAGCCCGGTTTACCCTTTGATGCACTTTATAAGACATTACACAGCTGAAATCAACCCCCTAGTGAATTTTTTTTTCAAATTTAATCAAAAAAATTCCAACTTCGGACCCGATTTACTCGAAAACGAAAGCTCAAATCAAAAAAGTTATATCACAATTCGACTCGGAATGTGATGTACATTTACCAATTTCCCGCTTGTACTACGAGTTTCCGGACACCGTGTATAGTTTGAATACGGAAAGAATTCGTTCATTTAGCTTATTCGTTAATTGGTAAACAATATCGGCGACACCGTCGTCCCACCCAGTAAAAACTGCGGATAGCACATCTCTTATATTTCAATATCTTTGGTTAAAACCTTGTCCAAATAAAGTGACTATATTATATACTTGCATTAAACTGCTGAGTATACATGTATGTTGAAATATTTATGCAACTTTCTCAAGAGAATACAGAATTTTAAAAGTAAGTGCTTATTAAGTGTTATTGGACCAAATTCTAATTGTATTATGCATAAACAATGTATTTTCGATGATGAAGTGTATTCAATGTCGGAAACTACGCAAGAGGTTTTTTTAATGCTTACCATAAAGTCAAAGTATCCTTTCATACCCTTCTGCGGGTCAAAATTCAATTTCACTGCTCCTGTTGCTTCATCTACTAGAAAGGGTGCTCCCTGCAAACTGTCCAAACCCTCGGACAGGGTGCGTTGAATTTCTCCGATTTGGTAATAAGTCACTTGAGCATTTTCCCCGTCATCAGGATCCAGAGCCTAAAAGCATAAAAATAACACATATGATTTCAAATTTTCACACCCAATATTAATCTTTTCACCGCGGCGGCTGACCTAAGTCATTTCATCAAGTGGCTCACACCGCGCGGCGGCTGACTTCAGTCATTTTCAAGTTTCGACTTCGTTTTCTAAGCACATGTACGCCGTATACGATCGAAATTTATATTAAAAATAAGAATATTCATTTGTGGTGCGACCTCTCTGAGAATGTTTATCAATTACTTCATTGTTTATCTTGGTAAATGAATAAAACCGAGAGCGCGGCCCCAGCCGCCCGTCACAGTTTTGAAAATGTGCGCGAATCTGATTGTCTCTTTCGAGCGGACCCCGTCCCGTATTAGTAATAATACTTGTGCGTCGATATCCACTTTGAAATCTACTTTATTTTTGTGTACATAATTATTTAATTGTTGTATTATTTAAAAAATTGACTAATTCAATTTTAAAAACATCTTGTTTTGTGTGTTTACGTATGAATTTTAAAACTTTTTTTTTAACAACACTCAAATTGTCGACACGTGGCTTATCTGAAATTGATATTGAAGCAATGTTAGATTCGGAAAGTGTTTTTGAAGTAAGTGATGACTGATGACGATACAGATATTGTTTTTGTTGGGCGTTATGAAAGTTATGTCTCAATCCCGTCAGTTCAGCCAACAACTTCTTCTGCTGAACCTTTGACTTTGCCATCTCAACCCAGCCGGCCCTCTAAATTCAGAAACCTATTCGTAATAAATTCGCAAAAATACCGAATATTTTCTGCATAAACCAAATTTTTGCGGTTGATTGCCGCCGTGACCGGTTCTTAAAATTTAGATATTCATAGTAAATTTGTAAAAATACTATATATTTCCACGTAAATCGAATTTTCGCAACCGAATCCCATCTCGGCCGCCCCACCAAATTTAGATACCTATTTGAAATAAATTCACAAAAATACCATATTTCCGCGAAAATCGAAATATCGCACCGGATTTCCTTTGCAGGCGGCCATTCTAATTCGGGAATTAGAAGTAAATTCGTAAAAATACAAAATATTTCTGCGTAAATCGAAATTTCGCAGCCGAATCACGTCGTGGCTGGTCCTCTAAATTTAGATACCCGTTTGATTCACAGAAAATACGATATTTCTGCGTAAATCGAAATTTCACGGCAGATTTCCATTGCAGGCGTCCATTCTAATTCAGATGTTCATAGTATTCGTAAAAATACCCACCATTTCTGTTTAAATCAAACATTTGTGGCCGTTTCCACAGAGGCCGGCCCTGTGAATTCAGATATTTCGAGTAAATTTGTAAAAATACGGTAAATTTCCTCGAAAATAGAAATTTGCGGCCGATTTCCGCCGCAGCCGGCTTTTTAAATCCATATAATCGAAGTAAATTAAAATCCGGTGTAAACCAATTTAGATTTATAAAATAATAATACGAATTAGGTCGATATCAACCGCATAAATCAACGTTTTAGGGGTCGTCCATTAATCACGTGAGGCTCCAAAGAGGGGGGGGGGGGTTCGGAAAAAATCACGAAATATCACGACGGGGGGGGGGGAGGTAAAATGAGATATCACGTGTATTTATTTTTTGTGATAATATTCTGAAAATTTCAAAATACACGTGATTTTGGGGGGGGGGGTTAATCTAAAACCTCACTACATATCACCGGGGGGGGGGGGGGGGGTTAAAAAGTTGCTAAAAAAACATCACGTGATTAATGGACGACCCCTTACGGCGATTTACTGCCGTAAAATGTCGATCTTATTAATGCAAATTTATCAGTGAAAATAATTTCACAACATAAATATCAAAAAAAGTTTAACTATAGAAGTATCTATAAACTAAAACATCTTTTAAAATTCGATAAAATTAAAGATGTTAATGTTATTATCAAGCTCTGCAAGTATTTTAGTGTTACAGCTGTTTCAGTTTACAGTTTGTAAATGGTTTTGCAAACATTATAACATTATCAAATTAAATTTTAATTAAATTTAAAAAAAAACAATAAATTAAATGGAGTTCTACGAATTAAACACAAAAACAATTAATAAAAATAGAGCATCGGCGCAGTGGCCCTTCTTGACGCGTCTCGTATTTCACTACACGAGCAAGTAGGTATCTATATGTTACGTCATACGTCGCTAGCGGCCATGTTAGAGATTGCTTTGTTTGTTGATATTCACGGCGTGTTTATATTAACGCAATTATAACGTTATCTTCATTTCAGTTGATCTCAAATGAATGTTTATTGATACTTCGATATTGGAGGATGATGTTATCAAGATTTATTAATGTTTTTAGGATTAATCCAGACAATGATTTTGTTTTCTAAAAGGGTCTATGTAAAAATGACATTCGAAAAAGAAAGTGCCGCGTGGGGGTGACTGCTTAGGTATATTTTTTTAGCGGTTAAAAGGTTAACAGCCCTCCATGCTAGCGACTGAAATCTAGAAAAAGTATCGCCCAATCTAATATTGAATTGAAGATCTAACCTATTAATCACAAAAAATCAAATGAGCAACTCTGCTGCTCTAATAGAAATTGATGTCTATTAAAATACATAGTGTAGTAATTTATTCACAGTCCTCCTCACCAAGGATTTCTGTTAAATTGTAAGTTGGTGTTACATCATGATTTCCTCATCTTGTCGATTTCTTCATCTTGTTTGTTGATTTTCTCATCTTCACGTATATTGACTGTAGGTTGTACAGGTGATACTTCATAATTTTTATGATTTCCTCGTATTGATTTCCATAATTTAATTTTTAATTTATACTCGCTAAAAAGCTTATAATCATAGATATTCAAAACAACAGACCTGCCGATAGGGAAAAGGCGAACAAACCAAGTTGCGAGGAGCAGACAGGTGGTGTGACCGTCTCTCTTAAGTGATTTGTCAATAAATGAATTTGGCAGTATGCAGGCAACTTGCACTGTTCTATCAGTATCAAGATTTCGAAAATAAAATCTGCTTATGTGTAACTAGTTCTTTTTACAATGGCACAGAAATTGCTGGCTGCTTAAAAATCTTAACTGCAAACTGCAAATCAGGCAAACAAAAGATCGGGCTTGTTTCCAAAGTTGAATATTTGTTACACTATTTAGTTTGAACACTTTAACCAATGCGTACAACCTCACTCATTTTTGTGTCGCTTTGCAACCTGATTTGCAGGAGGTTCAGTTAAAAATGAACAATCAGACCGTGCCTAGAAAAGCCCCACAATGGACTGCTCTAAAAACTGCTGACAAAACTCTACTTTTCTGCGCAGGGTCTGGTTATTTCAATGAATGCTGTTTGTACGACCAACGTCTCAGTTTATTCAAAGCTTTCTCGAACCCCTTCTGTTGCCAAAAAGGTGGTCACGTGGTTTGCCTCCAGCTCATCGAAATTAAACCCAGATGTTATGTTAGGGCAAGTCTACCTTTTGTAATGTCTATACTTATAATGAACATCTTAGCTGACCGATTTAGGTAATTGCTAAGACATACACATATGAAACGTTGCTTGAAACGGCTCTAGTCATATCTAGTGACCGACCATCTCTGAATAGCCAGGTACTAACTTACCATCCTCCCCCTTGCCCATACCCTTCCACTCCCACTCCCCATTTCCTTCAGCCTCACAACTCGCAGGCTCCGGGTAAATCGGAACTCTTGTACTCCTCACATAAAAACAAATCCTATGACAATATCGGAGTATAATACTTTGATCGAGAGAGTAAGCCATAGTTTTTAGGCGGGCAAATATAGATTTTAAACCTAGATTGATAAATGACTAGAATTTTGTTTTTCTCACCTTAACGTGCATGAATTGTGTCCCAAAATCAGCGGCAGTTGTTACTCCCCCGGTGAACACTTCACTGACGAATTTGGGCGGGTTATCATTGATGTCTGTTATGTTGACGTAGATGGTGATGATTGTGTCTTCGAATAGCTCCAGGTCATCCGAGTCTGAAACCTTTGGAGGGACGATGCAATCTTCCGTTGCGTGCACGATCAGGGAGTGGCCAGGCTCTATTTCTCTGTCTATTTCTTTGGCCAGAAGAAGCCTGTTGAATAAAGGTAAGATCAATCATTACTGTTACACACTATTATATATACTAAACAATACAAACCTGTGCTTTATGATTAAAACAATTTTGACTTACATATTTAATTCTGTTGACCTGAAAATAATCCTTTTATGTTCTATTGTTTGGTCTAACCTCATCTAAATCATTCAATGTATATGTTATTGTAATAGCCCATACTATGGTAAATCTTAAGATTTTCCGATAAATCCTAAGATTTACTAGTAAAACCTAAGATTTACCAATTTAAGGGTTTTTAAAGTAACATATTTATATATACTTTTCTTTCAAATCTTTTTTTTCGCATTGATGAAATTTTTGATTGAAAAATTGATTTCTCATTTCGCAAATGAAATATGTTATAAAGTGATTTTACAAAGCCAAGAACTAAAAAAGAAAGTCAAGCAGAGTAAAGAAGATTGTGTCAGTACTTACTTATGAGAATTTTGATCCAAATCGAATAGTTCCTTATGGTTCCCCCTGATGAGGAAGTAGCAGACGGGAACTGTTGGATCATCCAGCATGTCCACTTCGTCCCTTTCAATGACGGGTGGTAAGACCACCCACTCCTCCCCCGGGGTGGAGTGCTCCGTAAAGTTCACCAGCAGTCGTGACTGGACAAACCGCGGCTTGTAATGGTTCACATTCTGAACATATATGGTCAGATCCAGGTCTGAACTCAATGGAGTCGGAACTCCCAGGTCGTACGCTTCAACTCTTATCTACAAATAAAATAGTTGAACGACATTTATAAAACGTAAAATCGGTCACGTAAATTACATTTGAATAGGTATCATAATTTATAAATGAACACCAGAATGCGATCATTTTTTCTTTCTTTCTTCTTCCTTGCGCTGTCCCAACTCATTGCCTAGGTAGGCTGTTGGGGTCGGCTCTTCTCGTTCTCAGGTTGTAATTTCTCCTGTTCTGGGTATCGCCTTCATCCAGGCCGTTTTTCTGAAGAATTTTGGCGCATTGAGTCATCCAGGAGTTCTTCGGTCTTCCTCTGGATGAGTGTCGATGAAGCTCCATAGACATTGCCTGCCTCACTGTGTGGTCCGATGGTTTCCGTCTTATGTGTCCATACCATCTCAACTGTCGTTCCTCCAGCTTACTATTTATGTCTGTGACACCCAGGCTACCACGAATGCGTGAACTTTTGATCTTATCTTTTAGTGATACTCCTGCCGACCATCTAAGCATTCACATTTCTGCTGTTTCGAGTTGATTTTTTATTACCAGAATGTTTTTTATTACTAATTTTATTAATTTTATTACTAATTTGTTTTTTAATTTTTTATTACCAGTTTTTTTTTACCAGAACGCGATCATGTATAATATAAAATACACTTGATTTAAACAAAAAGAATAAACTTATAAATCTTATTATTAAGATCACCGAATTACTTACTGATTAGCAATTAAAAAAATGTATTTCGTACCAGAATGTGAGAATTAGCATTATATTATTATAAGTTTAGGTTACAATTATTCTTTGTTAGAATATAACCTAATAAATAGAATAACAATAATATATAATAAACGGAATAACAATAACATCTAACACAGCATAATAAACAGAACAAGCGATATTTTTGATGCGCTTCGCCCAAAATAGTAAAGTTCCCTGTTTTTTTGTTCTTTTGTGTGTACAACAGCAATTATTAGAATGTGTGCAAAAATTTACTTGGTTAAAATCGAAAATTGGTTGGAAAATAGATCGGGAAATTCTATGAAAGTTTTTGAAACTGAGAAATTTTCTTTCAGATATTTTCTCGTTGGGATGCTATTTCAAAAATTCCAGGGTTCTTTTTGAAAATAACAGAGGACTCCACTTCCGTTTCTAACAATCCCAAACATATTGAAATATAAGTAGATGCAGGCAGTTTTTTGATGCGCTTCGCCCAAAATAGTAAAGTTCCCTGTTTTTTTGTTCTTTTGTGTGTACAACAGCAATTATTAGAATGTGTGCAAAAATTTACTTGGTTAAAATCGAAAATTGGTTGGAAAATAGATCGGGAAATTCTATGAAAGTTTTTGAAACTGAGAAATTTTCTTTCAGATATTTTCTCGTTGGGATGCTATTTCAAAAATTCCAGGGTTCTTTTTGAAAATAACAGAGGACTCCACTTCCGTTTCTAACAATCCCAAACATATTGAAATATAAGTAGATGTGCTATCTGCAGTTTTTACTATGTGGGACTCCGCTTCCGGGTGTCGCCGACATTGTTTACCAATCAACAAATAAACTAAAAGAATGAATAATTAACGAATAAACCAAACGAACGTTAAACTAAATGAACAAATTCTTTCCGTATTCAAACTATATTGTTAACCAATATTAATGCACATTTTCAAAAAATCAATGAAACGAACAAATTATTTTTGTATGCAAACTACTCTAATTAGAGCGTAGTCTGCCGACAGTTGCGCGGACACCATAGCAAATCTCTTTAGTATTTGAATATCTTTGAACAATCCTAAACTGTGTAGTCATGATAACAATATTTTTTTAAGTACTAATTTTTGTTGCTAGAATAAGATTTCTGGTAGCAATATCTCAGTATTGTATGATCAAGATAATATTATTCACATTACCAAACCGTTTTTCTTGGAAATTCATAAATAAATAATGAACAGAGACACACCAATGCATATTTGAATATCATCATAATATATCACTGGAATTATGAATCATACTCACGTCATAAATCTTTTGCTTTTCTCTGTCCAGTGACTGCTTGAGTTGGATGATGCCTGTAATTGAGTCGATTGAGAATGTTCTCCAGTTCCCCATGACGTCTTGTCTCATCCGATATCTGACTGCCCCATTTGGTCCCGTGTCTCCGTCTATCGCATGCACTTCTACCACACTGCTACCGATTGTTGCATTCTAAGAGAAAATACATTCAAGTTAAATTATTTAACCCCCATAACTTACCATTTTTTTTATTATAATCTTAATTTTTTATGTTACATAGGTAATTGTGCTGTGCCTGTCTCACTAGGAGTTCCTGTGTTGAGAGCAGGCGCATTTTAACATAAATAGTTTAAAAATAGTTTGTAAAAGTACAAGGACAATCAGCATCGTATCAATGGGTTAGCATGCATTAGGAGGTTCTAAAAATATTATTGATATATGATCTGTCTTTGGTAGTGATCCAAAACTTGGTATCTGTTTGGTATTTTACGTGATTAGTGTGCTGTCTAATGGTCAGTGGAAGTGTATTATAAAGTTTTGTTGCAAAGTACCTGAAGTTTCTTTGACCAAACGTTGTTTTGGCGAAAGGGATAAGTAAGAGATTTTGCCCTTTGGTTCTCGTATCACGAACAGTTTGGATATTGTCAAAAACAGTTCTATGTTTGAATAGATAAATTAGTATATTTTTGGCATAAAGTTGCCTAATGTCCAAAACACCGATTCTCCTAAAGATTTCATCCGAACTGCTTGTGATCGGTAGTTTTAGAATAATCTTTATAATTAGTTTCTGGGCTTTAGAGATTGGATCAATGGCGGCAGCGTTTGCTCCTCCCCAGGCTATGATACCATACTCGATTAGAGATTGACATAGTGCATAGTAAATTGTTTTGAGTTGGTTCAAGTTAAGAAAGTTGCGAGTTTGTCTAAAAAGGTATATAGATTTTCGAAGTTTGTTTCCACTTTAAATTACTGTCAAAAATAATACCCAAGTATTTGATTTTTGTAACACGTTCTAGATAGGGGCAATCACATATATTAGCTTTTGACAGGGGCAAGCACATATTTGAATATTATTTTCTGAGTTACTTAGGGACGGATTAATACTAAACTCAATGTATTTGGTTTTTGACACATTCATTTGTTAGTGTATTACTGTCTAACCATCTTTTAACAATAGCTATGCCCCTGTTTGCTTTTATATAAACATCATACCAGTTACTTGATTTGAAGAGGAGAATCGTATCATCAGCGAAACAACGATTTTGGCATCAATAGGCAGATTACACAGTTCATTTATGTAAATTAGGAATAAAGTGGGACCCAGGACGCTTCCTTGAGGCACGCCAAAACTAATTGGCAGTTGATTGCTGAGGCAGTTGTTGATTTTTACACTTTGTTTATCGTTTGAAATGTAATTTCGAATAACACTAAGTTCATTCCCATTTATTCCAGTGTTTGATAGTTTTTGTATTAGTTTGGAATGTGAGATAGTATCAAATGCTTTGCATAGGTCTAGGAATATTGACATGCATTTTTATCCCTTGTCTAAGTTTTCATTTAAAAAATCTGTAACTGTCGCAATGGCATCGGAGGTGCCTTTATTTTTCCTGAAGCCAAATTGGTTGTGGGATAATATATTATTTTTTTCAAGGTATTCGACTAATTGAAAGTTAATTGCTTTTTCAAAGACTTTGGATAGTGAATTTAGTAATGTTATTGGACGATAGTTAGTTATATCCGCTTTAGGGCCTCCTTTATGTATTGGAATTATGATTCCGTGTTTAAGTTTATCAGGGAATTGGCCTTTTGCGATGCTTAAGTTAATGAGATTTGTAAGGGGAATGGTGATTTCTGGTAAAAGTTTTTTTAAGGTAATATTTGAAATATCATCCAAGCCAGTTGAAGATGAGTTCTTTAATGAGTTTATGATCGTCCTAGTATCTTCATTCGAAATTGGTTTTAGACTAAAATTCAAGTTTTTGGGCCAATTTGTATTACAGCCTTGTGTGCTGGATTTGGGAGAACTTCCACCGATATTTTTTGCGAGTTCTTCACCAATTTTCGAAAAGTATTGGTTTGCATGATTAACAATAATATGGGGATTACTAGAAAAACTAATTATTTTATCATTTGTAGTGAGTTGTTTCAAGTCATTTATAGGATTAGGTTGAGAATGAGTGGCTTCTTTTAAGTGTTTTCCAAATTTTTTTAGGATCATTATTACAATTTTCTATTTTCTGTTTGTAATATATCTCTTTGGCCTTTCTTATTATTTGGGTACATATGTTTCTATATCTTTTATAAAAGTTTTTAAGTTGTATATCGTAGGGATTATTAATAACTTTTTTGTGGAGCTTGTTACGTTTACGGATAGATTTAATAATAGTGTGGTTTATCCATGGCTTAATTGGTAAGATGTTATTAGGTACATGTTTTACAGAAATATTAGTTTGTTGGTTAATGGTAGTTTGTAGGTAATTTATAAAGTATGTCCAGGCATCATCTGGATTTGTAATTTCAAATAGTTCTGACCACGATTTACTCCTTAGCGAATGAAGAATTCCATCGTAGTTAATTTTTTTTATGTTTGTTGTGTTTTTTTGTTTTTGTCTTTCTGGTTGCATAACTGTAAGGCAAGTATAGTGGTATAGTGATCAGTTAGTGTAGATTCGTATACGATAGATGTTATTGGGTAGTATGATTTGACCATGAAGTGGTCAATACATGAGATGGAATCCAGTATGGCGCGTGTAGGCGTGTTTATGGTGCTTTGGAATCCATGATATGAGAGTGTGTTTAGGTATTCTTGGCATTGCGGATGTTCTTTTGTGGGCAGAATATTTATGTTAATTTAATTAATTTGTACAAATAGATGCATGTAGCTCTGGGACATTGATTATTTGCACATTATATTGTGATGCAATTAGTAGTCAACAGAATAAATTTGAATTTGAGTACAAAAATAATAGTTACCTCGGGAATTCGAATTGTCACATTTTGCGGTGGACTGACAAAAAGTGGGGCATGATCATTGTAATCTGTGACACATATAGACATCTCTCCCGTCACTTTGTTCTGAGGCTCTCCGAGATCTCGTGCTTCGATGATGAGGGAATAGTTCCCATAACGATCTTTCAATATTCTCCCGGCAGTTATGTGGGCACTGGTGTAGTCATTGGGTAGTTGGTTCACTCGAAATAATTCTACAATAAGTCAAATTAACAATATGTATGTGTGTATTGTCATTAAAAATACTAATTTCGCTTGTGGCTCTGTCTGTATGTATGACTCTGATTTGTTTTGAATTAACTGTAATTTTCGTGTGTGGGTTCAATTAGATCAATTTTTACTTTCAGTTATCAAGGAACCGAAAATAGAAAACTTGTAATGTGGGACAACATCTGGGGGTTTCATAATAATGCATTAATTAATGAATACATGTATGTTAGCTTACCGAAGCCTGTGCCGCCCACAATATTGAATTTGATCTGTCCATTCCCTGTCTCGGGATCATCTGCATCGGACGCATGAATTGAGACGATAGAATCTCGGGTTGAATGGAATTCTGTTACTGTCGAACACTCTTTGGGCAAAGTCAGCACTGGGGCGTTATCGTTTACATCCTCAACATTTATCCTATAAAATATACATAATATCAAATAAAATCTATATAAAACTATTGTTTTTTATATGCTTTCTGTGCCTGTGAACTTTACTGTGGTAAGATTTGTATCACAATCATTCAAAACGTTTTGAGTAAATTACTTACACTATCTGTTTGAAGGCATTCCTGCTTTCTCCACTCAGATACCCAAACTGGTAGTTGTCCCAAGCCTCTATGACCAGAGTATAAGAAGATTGGGTTTCTCTGTCAAGCCAATCGGCAACAGTCAAAGACCCATTTTCAGCGTTGATTAAAAATTTACCCTGAAAAAAGAATTAGCATTTCAAAGTATTGTAGGATGAACTAACATCAACCACGGACATACTGCTGATAGCCTCATTTAACCCCAGCTAATTCTTCATAAACAATACGTTTAACAGAAAGAAAGGTTAAAGCCAGAAAAAATGCGTTTAACAGAGATATGGAAGCGAGCTGGCTGTCGCTTAGTTAGACCAACTTGTACAGACTATCAAATGCATTGGATAAAGCTAGAAACAAACTCCTCATCCAATATGGAGAAATTAGTTAAAAGAAAACACTAAATAAGATTAGTTTTTGATTTTTTATTTAATTATACCTACTACAAAATAGGTTTTCAGATTCTTAACTTGGGTTTTATTATAAAAAAAAAAAACTAACACTTAACTAACTTGTCAAATGTCACATGATGTAAAAATGGACGCAAAGTGAACACAAAGAATTTATCAAATACTAGCTGGGGTACACGGCTTCAGGCTCAGGGAGTTGAAATGAGGTTCAACTGACGTTCGAACCCACAACGGATCTTGCTTTATCTACTCCTACCAATACAAAAAGGCTTCAAATGGTCCAAATTGTTCCAGAACACTCCACAACATTCGAGAGTGTTCTGGAATGTTTGACAACGATCTGGGATGTTCCCGAACATTCCAGAATATTCCAGGATGTTCTGGAATATTCTTGAATGTTCTGGGCTGTTCTAGAAATTTTTAGAGGGCGAAACTGCTCTACGCATATTTAACCATAACCAATAGTTCATGGCCCATCTCCTTTCTATTATCTATTCTTACAACGGAGCTCTCAGCAGCAGGACCATACTTGAACTTGGAAAAATTAGTCGTCTAATTGAAGAAGATCTGTTAGACATATAATAAGGAACTCCAGTGAAAAATATTATGGCTTTAAAAAAATATGTTCATACAGACCAATGAAAGCTGATTCTGAATATATAAGTTTTATTTCATAATATTAAACGTAGAGTTCTTAAAAAATTATTAAAAAGTGCATTTTTTAACGTTTCGTTAAAATACACTGTTAAGTTGGTACGATTGAATGGTTAGTGCTGACGTCACGCGTCACCAGTTATTGTATCACATTGAATTGAAATGTAGGTATGGCACAAGCCATCAGTATTAACAACATTTCATGTTATTCTTTATTTCGTACTGTTTATAGAGATTTAGTTATTGTGTTTATTGAAACAATATTTAAGCCTAAATAATTCAGTATCAAACATAAGGTATCTCTATTAGTTTATCTCTATTATTTAAAATATTGAAAAACTACTGCACAAAAAAAATAGTAATGCTTCTTCTAGGGAGAATACTTCGAACAACGGTATTCAAAATGGCGGCAGTTGATCAGCTGATTGCCCGGTCCTATACAAATTTTTCAGGAGTGATGACGTCACACGATTTACCATATTTCCGGTGGTTTTCGGGGGGTCTTGAAAAATTAAAACTTTGACAATTATTTTAACTATTAAAACTAACTCTAAAAATAAAAATGCAGTTATTTAAGTTAGAAGGTCATTATTTATTAAAAAAAAAATTTAAAAATTGGACTGGAGTTCTCTATTAATCTATTCCATTAGAAGGTTTGTATAGCAATGTACCTGAGTAGAGATGCGATCCATCAGATATGTGATTTTACCAAACTCTCCTGAGTCCGAGTCCCGTGCTGCTACGATCCCTAGAGATGTACCTGGTGGAGTGTCTTCCAGAACATTAATGTATCCAGATTCAAAGATAAAGTAAGGATTATTATCATTTTCATCCAACACCTGCAACAAATGTTAACATAAATAGCAACTTTTAAAAATTTGATTATTTTATAATACAATTAATTATTCATTAATATTGCATTATCTCAACCACCATACTTGGCTCATGCCAGCAATAAGGAACTCCAGTTGTGTGTTATTAATGCCCGTCCTACCAATAATGACATTCTAACTTAAATACCAGTATATTTTTTAATGTTATAGTTAGTTTATTTGAAATAATTTTCAAAGTTTTAATTTTTCAGGAAACAGTCTTGTTTGGCACACAGACCAAAAAAGATGCCTACTGCGATATCTATAGAACCGTGTGCCGCTTTTCGTTTTAGGCTGATTTTGCAACGGTTTTTTAGCAAGTGTGAATTTAGGAATTTCATTCAGAGCTATTTTACACCTAAAAAAAAAAACATTTCTCTTTTGAGATTTGCATTCCTTCATCTTGTTTCTTTAGAGAATTTATTTGTTGGAAAAAGTTTTATAATATTTTAACTAATTTTTTCTAAATTTCAATTTATTAATATTAGGTCCTTGCACATGAAATTGGCGTTTTGCCGTACTGGCAACTTTGATCTCAAATATCTTCTCTTTGGTTAGGAATTCCAAATTCAAATTTATACAGCTATTTACTCATGTAAATTGTTTGTGTTTCGAAAATTATAATTCATTTGTTTTTTTTTTCTTTGCGTCACTTAGTTTACAAAATGGAAAACTTGAAATATCGCGTTATTTACGAGTACGAGTTCCACCGTGGCACCAGTGTTGCAGAAACGGCTCGAAGGATTAATGATGTGAATGGCGACGGTGCCGCAAAAGAAAACACAGTGCGTTTTTGGTTCCAACGCTTTCGTTCTGGAAATTTCGACCTGCAGAACAAGCCCCGTGGACGGCCGGAGACCAAAGTTGATAATGAAGAATTGAAGGCTATTGTGGAAGCGGATCCATCGCAAACCACGTCCGAGTTAGCTGCAGGCTGCGGTGTTAGTGATAAAACTGTTTTAATCCACTTGAAGCAAATTGGGAAGGTGAAAAAGCTTGAAACAAATCAACAAACGCGCATTGACTGCTAGACCACACTCTGCACAACAGACGGCTACCAAATTAGAGGAGCTTCAAATGGAATGTCTAAGACATCCACCGTACTCTCCGGACCTTGCCCCAACAGATTACCATTTTTTTCGAAATTTGGATAACTCCTTGCAAGGGAAAAAATTCAACTCCGATGGGGCAGTCCAAACCGCCTTCAAAGATTTTATTGATTCCCGTCCGAATGGTTTTTTTAGTAAAGGGATCGATGAACTACCTATGAGATGGCAAAACTGCATAGATAGCAATGGTACATACTTTGAAAATAAATATATTATATTAAAAAAAAATCGACTTTATGTTCCTCCCATACAAAATGCCAATTTCATATGTAAGGACCAAATATTAAAAAATGAGATTGTTCAAAGGGGAAAAAATGTCATCTTTATTCTCGAAGTTTAAAAAGAAAAATATTTTTAAGACGCCATACTGTGTAAATAAGATCATAAACAAATCTTTATTTATTAAAAACGTAATGTTTTGCTAATATTGTTTACGTAAATTCTTCTGACTTTTCTCGAATCCAGGACTTGACAGCTGCCTTCACCTCATTGTCCGAGGTGTAATTATTGCCTTTGAGTTATATATAATATTCTCTCGAGTACTTGAAAAAAATAAAAAAATGCAAGGCGCAAGATCGGAGGAGTAAAAGGAGGGAGTGGTGTCGGTTCAAACTTTAGGCGTCTGTGAGACGGCCGATACAATCCTTGGATATTCCAATATGGTTTGGGATACGCTTTTGAGTGATTCACCTATGGCATCCCATTTTGAATCAAATCGTCGATGAGTTTGCATGTTTATCGTTAGTGGCAGTGATTAGACTACCACCGCGTGTTTCATCAACCATTATGGCTTTCCCAGGCTCACAATCATGATTTTTTTTTTTTTTTACTGAAACATTTATTATAATTACAATTTTACAACATTATATAACAACAATATTTCAATCGCTCTCCTAATAAAGCAGTTGCTTGTGTTTAGGAGAGGACATCTAAATACTTTTACATCTAAGTATATAAATTAAAAATATTATTACAAAAACTAATAGTAATTTTATGAGAAAATACGATACACGTAATGAAATTATTGGTTAGTTAATAAATGATTCAAAGGATTGATAAAGCAAAACATATTTCTAAACAATAATTAAAGTTATGAGGTGGTACTAGAGCATTTCAATTTAATTTTTTTTTATGTGTCGTAGTTTTCATCCGATCGTATATCTAGGGGTAATTTATTGAATAATTTTAAACCCTTGAATGTATAGTAATGTTGTGCTGTTGTAGTTCGTACTAATGGTACGGTTAGTCCTCCAACAGATATGATTCTTTTGCTACTATTTAATTGTGGTATAGTATTTTTATTATAGAAATCTTGGAAAACATTTATTGTTGGGTAGAAATAGGGCTTTTTTAAGATGATTTTTATTAATATTTTTTTAATTGTTTCCAGTGGAAGTAGGGATGATTTATATGCACCCCCCCCAAGCTATGATTCCATATTGTAGTACAGAGTGCGCAAGTGCGTAGTAAATATCTTTTAGTAATTTTAATGTTACCATTGATATTTTACTACCCATCGATTTAAACGATGATGAATCTCAGTAGGAGTTATTTTTTTCAGCAGTTAAAATTTGATTTAGCACGCCGCACACAAGGACGGCCAAAGGAAATTACGGCGCCAAAAATAGGTAAAAGCATTGTCCTCAAACTAACTGTAAGTATTTTTGAAGCATTCTCGATTAACCAACTCACAATGATCCGTAAAAAAATTTTTGTGAACACGACGCAATAGCCTGCGCACGCGCCTGAAGTTGAGATATGTATTGCGTTGCGAATATTGTTCCGTTGCACCTGATTCGTTGACGGAGTAGCTACGCTCGTCCCGCCTTCCCCATTTAAAAATCAAAACATTTTCAAGATGGATATTGCTTCAATAAGCTTCAGGTATGTACTTTAAGAGGGCATTACCAGAGAAAACCAGAAATATGTCATTTTCAAATAAGATTTTAGACGTATTGACTCTTTTCCACAAAAAATTATAAATGGATTTCGAAAGATGGTTCTTTTATCTAGCATTCGTATGTAATAAATTTTGAGAATTTTTTTAAATTTTTAGTATAATAAGGTTATACCATAGGTCGTTGGCAGATTTGTTAAATTTTCAAAAAATTTTTTGTATGATACTACACCCATTTCAAATAATATAATCATGCACTAAAATAAATCAATACATTATCTAGCAAACGCATGTTTTAGAATTTTAATTTTAGTTTCAATAAAATCATTAAAAAATATATACGTACATGTGTTTCTTGACGAAACTTAGTCAGTTTGTGTATTTATTTGCGAACTTATAAACTAATATATTTCAGATTTTTTTACATACTTATTGTGCTAAGACATTATTAACAAATCATAAATAAGTTTGAGCGAAAAATAATTTTAGGAAGTATTTAATATTAATTAATTTATAGCTTCGCATTTCATGATTTTTCGCATACTCGCAAAAGAGAATTTCAGAGTTCATTCCGCGGGCAAGAGCCGCTGTCTCCGGTCGTCTCCACGGCGCTCTATATCGTAACATTTTGAAATGATGAATTGCGTAATAATAATACGAAACTTTGAATGTCAACAATTTCCTTGTTTCATGTTGATAAAATCAACACGGTTGACCGAACGGAAGGCAAAATTTCATGTTTATTGAATAGTTTTATACAAATTTTTTTAAAATTTCGAATATTTTTTATTGTATGTGTGTTATATTATTGTTATGTGAATACCGAACAAGAGTCCCAACTGCTCCAAAATACATATTTAATTTTTTTTTGTAAATTATTGTTATGTGAATACCGCACAAGAGTACCAACTGCTCCAAAAAAAAATTTTTTTTTGAAATATTTTTTTATTGAATACACATAACAATAATTTATGAGCACAAGAGTCCCAACTGCTCTAAAAAATTTTTTATTTTTATTTTTTTTTATTGAAAATTGTTATGTGAATACACAAAACAATAATTTATGAGCACAAGAGTCCCAACGCTCCAATTTTTTTTTTTTTTTTTTTTTTAATGTAAATTATTGTTATGTGAATACACATAACAATAATTTATGAGCACAAGAGTCCCAAATGCTTAATTTTTTTTTTTAATTCTAAATATTTTTTATTGTAAATTATGTATTGATAAGTGAAAATTTTTTTTTTTTTATGTAAATTATTGTTATGTGAATACACATAACAATAATTTATGAGCACAAGAGTCCCAAATGCTTAATTTTTTTTTTAAATTCTAAATATTTTTTATTGTAAATTATGTATTGATAAGTGAATACAGCACAACTGTACCAACTGCTCCAAAAAAAAAATTTTAATATATTTTTATTTAAAATTATTTTTATATGTCTAAATACCGCACAAGAGTCCCAACAGCTCCCAAGAGAGGGAGGATGAGGCAGTGTTTTGATGAGGTGGAAGGGGTTGTTGAGGAGGGGGAGGTATAAGAGGGGGGGTGCAGGGGGGGGGATCAGAGGGGGTGCAGGGAGACAACCAGGAACCAACACCTCTGAACCAAGAAAATCAAGCTCCCCGAAATTCTCTAGCCACTCCCCCCCCCCCCCCCCATAAGCGAAAATTATTTTGTTTTGTAACACCTCACCTCAACACCTCATTTCAATATTCGAGTACCTTATACAAACTCATCCTGGTATCGTGTCCTACCCAACACTACTCCACACAGCATCCCCAAAGAAGAGATATGCAATGTGTCGAGCGATTGTAAAAAAAAAGGTCTTTCCCGACCCGACCTTCCACGTAGTTGGTGGGCAGACGCCACCTCCGCCGAGATTCTGACAAACCTCGCCCCATGAACCCGGGCTACCCGTACCTATGGCAGAGGTGTTGATAATCCAATACATGGTTCCCGGGGCGGCGGTAACCATACCCGCCTTCCAAATTACTGATACTACCTATTGACGGCCGGCGTGGTCAAGAGGTAAGGCTCCTGACTCGCAATACGAAGGTCGTGGGATTGAATCCTTTATATTTATTATATAATAAATTTTATTTGACTAATTTGGGTTATTTCACAATTATTTCATTTAAAAATAATATATTTGCGTCATGTTCCAGAGTAGAAGATACTTTTGTATCGCCCTGGTGTGAGACCACCATTCAGAATTGAAACGTTGCTAAAAATGGCCGTGTTTGGTGACCAGATCTGAATAGCCAGGTAATTCCTCACTTCCTCTTCCCCATCTCCTTCCCTCCCCACCACCTTCAGCTTCCCAATATACCCCATAGTCATGTCATAGTCTCACTGGCTCCAGACGGGAGCATTTGGGTCTCTTGTGCGGTATTCACATAAATATAAAATTTAAAATTATGCACACGAATAAATATTTCAAAATGAGATATTTTTTACAATCCAACTGAATATTACTCTTTTTTTCATGAATACCGTACAAGAGTCCCAACTGCTCCCGTCTGGAGCCAGTGGGACTATTGCACCCCCAATTGGGGTATGTTGCAAGGCTGAAGGTAGTGGGGGAGGGGAATGAGTTAGGGAAGATGAAGGTGGGGAAGTACCTGACTCTTCAGATCTGGTTTATAAACACGGCTAAAGCCATTTCAAGTAACGTTTCAATTCTTCCACTCCAATGGCAGTAAAATAAAATGAAAAAACCAAAATATTAAAAAAAATATAACAAATTGTTTTTTTTTTGTGTAGGTATCTACTTTATACCTGCTGTGTTTCTGTATCTATTTATGTCTATGCACTTCGATACACAAATTACAAATAACTACTACTAATTAAAATTCTGGAAGCGAGAATTCAAAATCTTCATCTGAACCATACTGTAGGCCTAGCTCCGCGTGAACTAATAGGTACGTGAAACACGGCTTGCGGCAGAACGAAATCTAGTTCCAAAAACGTCCGCTCGCGACCGCTGATGTGTGAGCGCTCTAGTCGGAATCGGAATTATGATTTGCTGGTATGACAGCCTTAATTTGAAATTATTTTTAACATAACAGTCTTAACGTAATATAGATATAATATATGTTTTATGAAACACTATTTTGTTAAAAAATAAATTGAAATATTTTCTTCAACAAGGGTTTAGAAAAAAGTTCCACCGAGTTCCACGCCATTATTTTACAGGTTCGAAAAAAAAAGAATTATCCAATTTGGTGCATTCGTTCGGAATAGTCCTGGGTCGATTGATCGTTTTACACGACCCGGGTTGCTCACGATATACTGGCGTCACGAGCGGGGTCGTGAAGACCAAAATATGAAACTCGATTACGCTTCATCCAGCTACTTTCTACTACCTGAGTCGAGAGAGTGGGTGGCGAAACCCGAGTGTTGACAACCCGTTCGCTCTCTCATACATCTATCTATCGTCGCTCGCCCCGCCACATCCGCACCCGAAACCCAGGTTGCAGTACTAGAGCGGTTGCGAGAAGTGGGTCGCATAACCCGGGTGCTGACGAAAAAATGACCCGCTCGCTCTTTGGTGGTCTGTGAGCGGGTTTCAATGAGCGGGTTATTCACGACCGACCCAGGACTGGTTCAGAAGTTATGCTTGTACATACATTTCGGCAATTCATTTTTATTTATATAGATACATATTAACTACGACGCCTGAAATAAAGTTTCCGCAAATATATCAACATTGTTTTCAACACAACGATTTGTTTTGCTTTTCTTCTGATGTTAGCAATAACTCGCTTTTGTTAGGAGACAGAAAATGTATAATAAATATAGTTTATTAATATTTATAATTTCATAACGCCAGAGCTTACCATACAGTCTATATTACTAGCATATAATGTAACTTTCTATTGTTGAAAGAATTTTTAAAATCAGTTTAGTGGTTTAGGCGTGAAACGTAACAAACAAACACATGCACTTTCGCATCTATAATATTAGTATACATAATGATTTTCTAACAATATTTTGATACTTGTATGAAGCAAGACTTAGTATGTATTCATTTTTTTTATGGTTACCTGAATGAATAAATCAACAAGGGAGGATCTTGCTGGTACTCCAGAATCCGTCGCCCGAACTGTCAGGTTTATCCAAGGGTACGTTTCGTGGTCTATTTTGTTGGCCACCAATACTTCTCCGCTGTCGGATTCCAGGTGTACCAACTTCATCATCTCAGCTGGACCTACAAAGAAAGAACTTCGTAATAAATCATACTAAAGGTACATCAATATATACCGCTTTAAGCTCAGTTGTAACCACTCCGTCTTTCTCATAAACAAAGCATGTAACAAGAAAGAGAGATTATAACAGAGCTCTTAGCTGCAAGACTATATTCATTAATTCAAACAAGACTATATTCATAAATTCATGCAACAAGAAAGAGAGATTATAACAGAGCTTTTACCTGCAATACTATATTCATTAATTCAAACAAGACTATATTCATAAATACATGTAATAAGAAAGAGAGATTACAACAGAGCTCTTAGCTGAAAAACTATTTTCATTAATTCAAACTGAGCCAATGTACATGTCGGCGGCCGATCGTAAAATCAGGCGGATCACGATGCGCCTAGCCACATCGCTATCTGCCGCCATTTCACAATGTGCCGCACACATCACGAAAAGGCAGATTTACAACTAGGCGTATCGATCGAAGATGAATGACATTCCGTCTTGCTATTCACTTAGGCACATTCAAATAAGAGTTGTAAAATGCACCAATAGAGGTGCTGCCTGCGATTTATTTACGTTAGTGTGACAATAATAATGTGCCTAACTTATATCCGGTACATTGTGAAATGGCGGCAGATTAGGGTGTGGCTAGGCGCATCATGATCTGCCTGATTTTACGATCGGCCGCCAACATATATAATCTGAATCATTATAATTGTATTTACCTTCCAAGGAGTATGTGATCGATCTATTTTTATCAACATCATCTGCTATAATGTTAGCGATGGTTGCACCATTCTTTGTGTTTTCCGTTATAGATTTTTTGTAAAAAGGCCTCCTGAATTTAGGATTGTTATCATTTTCATCCTCGATTACAATAGTCAGAGTAGCTATAAAGAGAAATAATGGAATTAAAAAAGTATGTATTTACTAGCTTACGTATTAGATTCTTATGCGCCGGTTCAGCATTGGTATAGTTAAGCCGGCCTGACCCCGGTTTAAGGTCGCTTTAACCATAAGTATGCCTTGGTATTGAGTCAAGTTTTCACTACTTTGATTTTACGTGCTGACCACACCGCGATTATAAATAGTGTAGGTTCAAAAATAGGGCAAACATTTCAAAAGACTTCAGTACACAAAATAAAAGCTTAACCTGTCGTCACATGTACATTTTGTAGCTGAAGGGTTACATAAATAAGTAATGATAACCACCGGAGCGACCACGCAAAATAAAAAATTTGCCTCGATTGCTCAACATTTCCCAGAATAAAATTTTTTAAATTTTTCGCCAACATTAAAAAAGTCATACTTTCGAATTTTAGCATGGAGACATAAAAACTTATTATAGTGCTATTTAACTTACGAATTAACCTGAATTTGGCCGTTTATCTCATATTTGTAGGATTTATAAAAAAAATCGTAAAGTTTATAACCGTGCGAATCCTGCGTGTTTGTTACTTTGAAACTGCCGTGATGGGTACTTATTCGTGTCAACATAGAATATTTTCGATTTCTGTATGTTGTCTGTGGTATACTTGATAATGAAAGGTGCATATCTATGGAAAAAGGACTTAATTTTAACCGTGAAACAGCTGATCAAAAATTTGGCATGAAAAAACTATAATAATTTATTTTTAACATCATTCTAAAATAGTCTACGAAGTTTGGATTTGAGACATCTATGGTCATAATAGATAAAGCATTTCAATAGCTTCGTTTTTAAATAAATGGCTGGCCATGGAAATGTTTTAAATAATTACAATTAATGTTTTACGAATGGTAGGGAAATGTGGTCCAATTTTGGACCGCTAACAATCGCAGAAAAATAAAAGTTGTCCTTTTTTCGACCATAATCGCTCCTGTTGTTATAGGAATTATCTATATTTAATACAGAAATTCAAGCAAATTTCTTACCAGAAGCAGTTTGTTTCGGCCCTCCGGTTACTGCAGCAATATCTTCAACGATTAACCCCAACCGAATAACTTCAACCTTTTCCCGGTCAAGCAAGCGAATCACCCGGAGCATCCCGTCCAGAGGGTTCAAGTCCCAGGGAGCCATATAGTCATATTCAGTTGTCTTCACCACGGTTCCCTCCTCGTTCTTGGCCACACTGTTCTCCGGATCCAGATGATACCGGAGAACCGGCATATCATCGGGATCATTACCAACAGCTCGGAAGACAAACGTTCCAACCTAGCCATAAAAAAAAAACATTACTAAATGATTATCATGCCAGCAAAAAAACTGTTATGAATGACATTTTTTTATTTGAAATGAGAATGGAAGACGTATATAGTTAGTTTCTATTACATAATGTATGTATGTACAGTTGATTCTGCGTAATTTTTTTTCAGCCCAAATAAATGGCTGTCCTAAATAAGCAAAGTTTAAGGTAGGAAAAAAAATGTTATTAGTATTTGTTGAGCTTTTTTAGTACACATATTACATTTATTCAAGTTCTCTCGAATGCGAATTGACAGAAAAATAATAATTAACTACAGGGAATATAAAAAGACAAAATAATCAAAGATGGTACAGATGACAACTAAAAAAAATAATAAACAATTACATATTCAACATTAACCCAAAAAAATCACTTCTCACACCCGCAGCAGTGTGCTACAAACAACTTTACATTGACAAATGTCGGCAAACAGCCGGAGTGGGCGAACTCGGAACTACCAAATGAACTCAGAACTTCCGTAGCGTGATGCATTCTTTCCCCTCGCCCACACTGCAAACTTCACGCGCTCACCCTTCTTAAAATTCGTTTACCGAGACACATTTCACATCGATTTCAAATGGGAATTTGTTCCAATTAAATTAGGGTGGCCACAAAAACGGATTTCACAATTCCCTGATAATTCCAGGTTTTGCAGGGCAGTTTCTACATTTTTCCCTGATATGTTTAATTTGATATAAGGGGATATCGTTCGTTAGATAAATAATCATCTATAACATTTATTATTTCTTTGCATCACAATAATCTATTAAAAACAAAATACACTTGTTACAAATTTATGATATTTCGCCTGAAGACTTTTTTCAAGCTTTTGAAATGATAGATAGAGATATTCAGCCTTACTAAAAAAAAAACTTTTCACGGCCGATAACCTGTGTTATTGCAATAATATAAATAAACCCCGTACACACTAAAACACGTTTTATTACCAATAACGTTTCTTACGTGGTCACGCTGTTAAAATGCATTTAAGATCTGACAACGTTGTATACGGTTTTAATTTCCTAGGAAACAATGTTGTTTTAATTCTTCTCCGCTAGGGGCATTATTGGCGCGCCTGTGCATATCGACCCGCGATGACAAAACAGTTCGGTGTGTTTATGGCGGGATATGGTAAATTTTGTTAGTGCCTAAATGTTGTGATTTTACTAAATAATTTCTATTGTAGTGACGAATTTACTCCTCTGTTCACATAATTGATATATTTACCATATTATTTGTGTGGTTTACATCAGTTTAATCAAGTTATTGTACAAACGCCGTACATACTTTCAAAGTTGAACTGTCAGAATATTGTTTTATAGGTTACTTAAAAGATAAAATTTACATTTTAAGATCTTCATTTTAAGAGAATTTCTTAAAAGTGATAATTTTTTATAATATTAATATCTAATACATGTGTTCGTAAACGTATCAAAGAAATTAACGTCTTTAGAGATGCAAGAAATCTGTTTTAAATGTCGGTATTTTTCTAAGTTATTTTTTTTATTGCCAAAAAAATATAGTTATTTTTTTGGCAATAAAAAAAACTTTGAAATTTTTTATTATTTTTTTATTGTATGCACGACGAAAAAGCGAGGTGATAGTTTCCTTCCAAATTTATTACATAAAAGGACTGTGTTTTTGAAGTTTTGATTTTTTTAAATTTCTCTACATTTTGGTCGAAAATGTTTTGGGAGGAATTTTTTTTCCATTTTTTTCTGAGTTTGAATCTTAAAACATTGGCAGTTTTTGAAAACTAAAGTGTATTTCAAATACACAAATCTAAAAGGTAATTTTATCTAGTTTTCATAAATGGTATTTGTTTTTACGACACCTTCAAAAATAAGAAATATATACAACTTTATTTTTATCTTTTGGCAAGTATCTTTTCTCGGAAGATTTTTCAATGTAAATGAGTGTTTCAGGCTGACAATTATTGCTTATAATAAGTGTTACCCTTGGTGCTATGCATAAAAATTTTGTCTTAAACGTTAGTTTATAAATTAAAAATAATAATCAATACTATATATATACAAAATAATCAATGGCCATACGTCTATTGAATTCCTAAGAAAAATTGATAAAACTACAAAGCAACCAACACGAGACGAGGAAAAGAAATAAACTAAGACTCCCCTTCAGGAAAAAAAAACACAGAGTCAAAAGCCATTGATGTACGGAGCATTGAAGATATTTGGAGAATTAGAAATAAAATTGGAAGAGAGCATAAAGGCATTTAAATTTTTTTTTTTTTTACATGAGCTCTACACAGGAGGCCCTGAGGAAAATAATTTCCCTCAGGGCCTATGTCATCTTTGGGGATGCTTTGTGGAGGGTTTTTTTTAAGGAAAGGAAGGAGAGGAGAGTTCTGGGAAGGAAAAGGGTTTAAGGGGTGGGTAGGAATCTGGGGTTCAGTGTGTCTTGGTCATCCGCCTCCAAGACCTAGACAAACCTCACCCCATGAAACCCGGGCACCCCTGCTAAATCACCAAATGTAGCGAACCACTTGGGGTGACCTATGGCAGAGGTGTTGGTTATCCAATAAAGGTTCCCGGGGCAGCGGTACCCATTCCCGCCTCCCAAATTGCGAAGATATGTTATTGATTTAGTATAGATGTGTTATTTTAAGTGTATGTATATATAAGGATTGTATTAGGACATAGATAACTATGTACCTATTTAAAATACCGCAATAAAACAACTTTGGGGTTTCACAAATCGCAAAATAAAGAATTTAGTTTTATTTTTGGAGTTCCCTGATATTATAATTTTTTTTTTTAAATCCACGACATTTCCCTGATAATTCCAGGTTCGGTAAAATTCCCTGATAATTCCAGGTTTTCCAGGTCTTGTGGCCACCCTGTAAATGTGTCCCAGATAACCGGCTGTCCCAAAAACCGGTGTACCAATTAAGAGGAATTGACTTTCATATAAATTTTGGATTGTAATTTATTGCTTTTTTTCATTTACCTGAGTATTTTCTTTGACAGTTATGGTTCCTGGATCCACAAATATGGGCGGTTTATTGTTGACATCGACGATTGAAATATTGACAAGCACGGCTGCGTTCAGTTGTTGATCGCCGATACCCCCATCGAATGCAATCTAAAAAAGATTCAATATTATCTCACAACAAGCAAAACTTATAAGAAAAAACAAAGTGTGCAATTCACATTCAGCAGAAGTGAAACCTTCAGAAAACTAAAGTAGATAAGACAAGTGGGGAGGCTACGAAGCACTGCACAAAGAGAAGACCGATTATACTATCTCATTCTCTCGCAGACTAAATCCTATAGATGTATGTGTTTGTCTCTTTGTAGTTTCGCTATTTTTCATTTTATCGAGTTTCAAATCACAATGGTGCTAAAGAAGTTTTCACTTCAATTGGTAATTCATTCATAATTAGAACTACCATTAGCGTCAAATTTATCAATCTATTTTACACAGTGCTTGGATTCAACAGGAGCAAACAGCTTTCCAGTTAATGAAATATAAAAATAATGCATTGTCATGGGATATTTGTGAACCAATGCTTGAAAAAATCATTGGCTGCAACCGAACAGTGCAATCTTTGCTGTCTAATGCAATTTGAAAAACAATTACATATGTATTCCCATGATATCATCCAAGTCAGTTGTAGTTTCAACCCTTAGCAGCTTTTGGAACCCCTCTAACTGATGATATTCTTCATTTTGTAGGTAGGTACTGCTTAAATCAATGTTTGTACATGGCACCAATGCGCAATTTTTTTTTGCACAATCAGGTATAAAAACAAGGATCTAGGTAGACAGAATTAGCATCAGTAAAATTAAAACCATGTATAGTGCGCGTTACCCTTTTGCTGGCTGACCTGAAGTTGATACAATCCATTCTCGTGCAGGTACAATCAAACACTAAGATTTTCGCACAGCAAACAACATATCGCACGCCTAGATAAAGAATAGCACAACTCGAAATAATCCAAAATCGAGTTATTGCCATTTTCGGAATCTGCGTCGAAAACTACACAAACCACAAAGACACTTGTTTAAAAATCTCCATCAATAAAATTGTAGATGGCACTTAAGTCAGTCTTTCTGAATTGCTCTACGAAAACCCCCACCAACAATAGTAACGCATCGCCAGTTACGACATACCAGCTGTAGGGGAAGGTGCTGTCAATATGCACAAAGACAGGATTATTTCGACTTAGTCTTGTATTCGTGATTAACCGCAGTCATAATGCGTGAATATTTTGAGTTGATTTGGTATTCATGATTGAACTTGTCTTGTTTCTCGGGTGTTCTACATATCAATTCCACTTACTCCGGTATTGTGAAGGTTATAAAACAAAATATACAGAATAAGAGTGCATTAATTCAAAATTTATCACTAATATGGAATCAATTTGAGTTGATAAAATTATTAAACAATGATTTTGTCACAAATACTAAAATAACACGAAATTAATTAATAAACGCGTGACACGTGAATTTGACGGTTAAGTAATTAAGCAAATAAATATCCTAGTAAAATAACATACAATATAACAATATTTTTAATCGGTCAAATAGAAATCGAGTAAAACGTTTTTCGCTGTTTCTGAAAAAAGAGGTATTTTGAGTTATACTACTCTTTATCTAGGTGTGCGATATGTATGTATTTTTTTTTACATATCAATTTTTTAAGGAAAATTTTTATAAAAGGCAAGGTTTAATGTTTCGCCTTCTGAACGCATTATCAAACAGCTGTGTTATAATAATTACACAACAGAACTTGTTTATTAATAAACTGTTTTTATTACCTAATTGAATAATAATATTATTGAATGTATAAAAGAAATAAAAATTAAAATAGAGTTCTACAAATGAAACTTGATAATATATAATAAAAAAATTGTTTAAAAAGGTTTAAGGATTTCCACATGTTGCTCAGCGTCCATTTTCGTAAAATAATGCACTTTGTAAATCGTTTTCGAGTTTGACAGTGCAAAACCTTTCCATTGGGCATTAAGGTATTAAATTTCACAACACCACCAATTCCTTTAAATAAAAATCACGATAAAAATACGGAAAATGGGAAACGGTTTATAAGTACTTCAAAAACACTTTAATCTTTTAGCTAATATGTAATAAGAAGTAAGTATTTCAGTTTTAGGATATTGAAAATAATGCACTTGAATTACAATACAAATGTCAAATCTGTACAATAAAAATAGCGGCAATGGAAATTTTTTAATTTAATTGAATGAAAATCGAAATTTAATGCATATTTTTCTGTTTATCCCTGACTGAAACCGATGTTTCTTTTGGTAATTAAGTTTAAAAGTTTATTTTTCAAAATCTATGCCTAATAAAAGTGTGGTAGCTTTCGGCGGCTTGTGAATTATTTACCTAATTAATTAATGTACTTGATTCATTAAGATCATCTACAGAAACATACCACAGTGAGTCCGTATTTGTTGCTCTTGGGATCAGTTCTATCAGGATCCAAGGTGGAGCCTGGAGCCACTGAGATGATTCCGCTCTCTGAGCCAATCACAAACTTATCTCCCGCTCCCTTCTGTATCCGGTACACCACCTGGTTGTTGGGTGCTGATCCATCACTGTCAAATGCTTTCACCTGATCAATTCATACAAATTTACACAATTAGTTTATATTTAATCTTTCGGGCGGGTTAAGAGGAATAGCTGTGCGACCTTTTTCATACAAAACTTAAATATGGATTTGAGGCCAAAGCACTTGACCAAACTGGTTAAGACCGATTTATGTTGAACACGAATTTGTCATATAAAAATTTTGACATAAAAAATGTTATTTTTACAATGTTTTATCTTTTAAAATTTATATATTTTTTTAAATTATGTAGTGGGTTTTATTTTTTAATAATTATCATTAACTCATAAAAAATTGTCAAAATTACTCTAAAATCATGAAAAATTTAATTATTTAATAGCATATACCTTATAATTTAAAGCACAACTAAATAAAGTAGTACACATCCGTACTAGATATTTGCTATACCTTTTGATTAAAAGTTGTCAAGTATTTTGGCCTGAAATCTAAACTTAAGTTTTGTATGAAAAGGACTGCACAGCGATTCTTAACAGGTTTTCTAATATCCCCACGTGAAAAATGATTGGAAACGTTGAAGTACGTCATAACAACGATAAATAAATAAATCAATGCTGATTTTTGTTGCCATATTAACTGTTCATACAATTGTGTGCAAAGGGTTAAAGATAATATTAAATGAATATAATTGATTAGTTTGGTTTAACTCAATGTACCTCTAGAATGGGAGTACCTCCTGGCATGTCCTCAGGTATGGACCTCTTGTAGATCATTTGTTGGAACATGGGAGAGTGATCATTCACATCCTGAACGTATATTGTGACTGGAACTTCTGCAGACAACGGTGGGACACCGAAATCTCTTGCACGAACCTTAAAAAACCAAAAATTTGTGATTCAACAAGGAAGAATTACAAAGTAAAGTTTAATCATGATATTTTTCACTTTTTCACTGGTACAATTACAAAGTAAAGGTTAATTATGATATTTTTCACTTCTTCATTAGTAGAATTACAAAGTAAAATTTAATCATGATATTTTTCACTTCTTCATTAGTAGAATTACAAAGTAAAGTTTAACCTTTTAACCGCTAAAAAAATATACCTAAGCAGTCGCCCCCACGCGGCACTTTCTTTTTCGAATGTCATTTTTACATAAACCATTTTAGAAAACAAAATCATTAATTAATCCTAAAAACATTAATAAATCTTGATTACATCATCCTCCAATATCGAAGAATCAATAAACATTAATTTGAGATCAACTGAAATGAAGATAACGTTATAATTGCGTTAATATAAACACGCCGTGAATATCAACAAACAAAGCAATCTCTAACATGGCCGCTTCTAGCGACGTATGACGTAACATATAGATACCTACTTGCTCGTGTAGTGAAATATGAGACGCGTCAAGAAGGGCCACTGTGCCGATGCTCTATTTTTATTAATTGTTTTTGTGTTTAATTCATAGAACTCCATTTAATTTTTTGTTTATTTAATTAAAATTTAATTTGATAATGTTATAATGTTTGCAAAATCATTTTCAAACTGTAAACTGAAACAGCTGTAACAAAAATACACACTAAAATACTTGCAGAGCTTGATAATAACGTTATTAATTTTAATTTTATCGAATTTTAAAAGATGCTGTGGTTTTAGTTTATACTTATTTTTCTATAGTTAACATTTTATTGATATTTATGTTGTGAAATTATTTTATATTGTTTTCACTGATAAATTTGCATTAATAAGGTCGACATTTTACTGCAGTAAATCGCCGTAAAACTTTGATTTATGCGGTTGATATCGACCTAATTCGTATTATTATTTTATAAATCTAAATTGGTTTACACCGGAATGACATATTTTTACGAATTTACTTCGATTATATGGATAAAGAGCCGGCTGCGGCGGAAATCGGCCACAAATTTCTATTTTCGAAGAAATTTACCGTATTTTTACAAATTTACTCTAAATGTCTGAATTCACAGGGCCAGCCTCTGTGGAAACGGCCACAAATGTTTGATTTACACAGAAATGGTGGTTATTTTGACGAATACTATGAACATCTGAATTAGAATGGCCGCCTGCAACGGAAATCTGCCGCGAAATTTCGATTTATGCGGAAATATCGTATTTTCTGTGAATCAAACGGGTATCTAAATTTAGAGGTCCAGCCACGACGTGATTCGGCTGCGAAATTTCGATTTACGCAGAAATATTTTGTATTTTTACGAATTTACTTCGAATTCTCGAATTAGAATGGCCGCCTGCAACGGAAATCCGGTGCGATATTTCGATTTTCGCGGAAATATGGTATTTTTGTGAATTTATTTCAAATAGGTATCTAAATTTAGTGGGGCGGCCGAGATGGGATTCGGTTGCGAAATTTTGATTTACGTGGAAATATATTGTATTTTTACAAATTTACTACGAATATCTAAATTTCAAGAACCGGTCACGGCGGCAATCAACTGCAAAAATTTGGTTTACGCAGAAAATATGCAGTATTTTTGTGAATTTATTACGAATAGGTTTCTGAATTTAGAGGGCTGGCTGGGCTGAGATGGCAAAGTCAAAGGTTTAGCAGAAGAAGTTGTTGGCTGAACTGACGGGATTGAGACATAACTTTCTGTGATGTAGAGTAATTAAGTATTTCATATGGAAAGAATACGATAGATGGCGGTAAGCATGTAGCTTGCACCATAGCTCGCCAGATGGCATTGGCGTACAAGAAGCAGTCTCAGCGATAGACTTGACGAGCTCCACTGGCAAGGCCGCAGAGATTTACCTACCCCCGAATAGTAAACAGTCGTAGCCATCCAGCTAGGTTATTCCAGTAAATAAACACTTTTATATTCAAAGAACCTATTGTATTTAATAATTACTATCTGCCGAGGAAAGGGCAGACATAACACTTTCATATTGCCCAACAAAAACAATATCTGTATCGTCATCAGTCATCACTTACTTCAAAAACACTTTCCGAATCTAACATTGCTAAATATCAATTTCAGATAGGCCACGTGTCAACAATTTGAGTGTTGTTAAAAAAAAGTTTTAAAATTCATACGTATACACACAAAACAAGATGTTTTTAAAATTGAATTAGTCAATTTTTAAATAATATAACAATTAAATAATTATGTACACAAAAATAAAGTAGATTTCAAAGTGGATATCGACGCACAAGTATTATTACAAATACGGTACGGGGTCCGCTCGAAAGAGACAATCAGATTCGCGCGCATTTTCAAAACTGTGACTGGCGGCTGGAGCCGCGCTCTCGTTTTTATTCATTTACCAAGATAAACAATGAAGTAGTTGATAAAGATTCTCAGAGAGGTCGCACCACAAATGAATATTCTTATTTTTAATATAAATTTCGATCGTATACGGCATACATGTGCTTAGAAAACGAAGTCGAAACTTGAAAATGACTGAAGTCAGCCGCCGCGCGGTGTGAGCCACTTGATGAAATGACTTAGGTCAGCCGCCGCGGTGAAAAGATTAATGATGATATTTTTCACATTTCATTAGTAGTGTGGTACAGATAAATTAAATATCTTACCGTCAGTTGTATGGGCCGAACATTGCTGTTATCTCCCGGTAACTGTTCAAAATCCATTGGACCAACCGGTTTCAACACTCCAGAATAGACATCTATGGTGAAATTATCTTTGTATTCGCCGTTTACTATGTAGTAGTCCACTTTACTATTTCTCGTACCTATTGAAAGAAATCAAGGTTTTACTGACAAATCAAATGCATTTCTGATAAAATATCAATACACTCTTGATTATTATTGTAATGATACAGTAATGATTATTATTGTTTTTAGAATTGAATATGTATTTACCATTTAAATCTGCATCTCTTGCTTCCAAAACAAGCGGACTTTCGAAATCCTTCTCTCCTTCCAAGAGTCTGGTTTCGTACTTGTTGAGAAGGAAAACTGGAGGATTGTCATTAACATCCTCGATGTTTACCACCAGCTGTACCGTGTTCCTGTTGCCCTGTCCCAAGTCATCCCTCGCCTCAACAGTCAGATAGTGTCGGGACACCAGTTCTCTGTCGAAACTATTGCCGCCGGGAAGTTTTACAGTTATGATTCCTGACACCGAGTTAAGATTTAATCTGTAAAGGGTTTGTGTGGAATTATTTAGTGCACAAGAGAAAATAATAAATCCATTTTCAAAATTAAGGCGATGCACTATGAAGTAATACAAAATAAGATGTTTTTGGTATGGAATTATGATCTCTTAGAAATATTTTAGATGCTTTAAATAAATACTGCAAGTAGAGCAAATCTTGGCCTATGAAATAATAATGAGCGTTCTTTTCTAAACTTATATAAAAATAAAGTATTGCTACAAAAACTGCTTTAAAGTTCAAAATCTGCTACTTACAAACCTTGATTATGGTTTTATTGTATAATGTGGGTTCCCTAGAAAATTATCGTAAAATTAAAATTTAAATATTTGTGCATAAACTTTGCAAAATAAAATAAAACACACTTTTTTGAGATGTTTTTTTCTTACGTTAATCAAAGCAGCGGGAATTTACACTTTATCGCCATCCACATAAGGAGTGTTATTGTTAGCGGCCCGATTATGAATTTTACATGATGTGGTATACGCCTTAATTTTTAATGATCAGCAGTGGCGGCTAGGGCAGATAGGCTGTACCCGACTACTCAGTTGCGATGTGTGATGGAAAAATATATTTATTGTTTTGAATTGAAAAATAAATCATTCGAGAGCAAAATGACATCCACATTTTTTAGTCCAAATATGCTCAGGGATCGCTCGCTGGTTAAAATCCTTCGACTATGTGCTGTCATACCCTGTATCTATACGGATGATAAGTGAAATTCAAGCACCCAAAGGCTACGTCCGCACAGACAGGCGGCTTACTTAGCGCGTAGAGCCTAGTGAGTCACTTAGCGAGTAGCTTAGTAAAACGAAGGTTCTAGAATTTTCGCGACCGGCCGCAATGCGCGCTTGGCGCCTAGATAGTTGATGGATAGTCGCTTAGCGTGTATCGTAGTAAACCAGCATGTTGGTTTTTTGCCAGTAGGCGCGAGGCATTTTAGAAGGATAAAATGTATGAAATATTAATTGCATCAGTTTTTAAAAAAGAACCTAGTCTGTGGAATCCAGCTAATGAACTCCGTAAAAATGGGAAGAGGTAGCAATCTAAGTAGAAAAAGATGGTTTGTAAATGTTTGTAAAGATGGTTGACGGAAGTTAATTATGGTTATGAATTTTCGTTATTTGTTTTTTGGAGTGTTATGCCGTGTTGCAGCTCATCTGCCCTGGTGTTGGACACTGTAACACTGCCCGAAACGTTGGCTAAAGAAGGAGATGGCATAACACGGCATAACACCCCAAAAACAAATAACGAAAATACTTTTGGCCGTAAAAATCTAAAAACATACATGATTATGAATGTATATTATGATTATGGCGTTGGATTATGTTTTCAGGCAATGAGTTGTTCTGCCAGGTAATCAATCCAACTCCATTGAAATAATTCAACAAAATTTCTCAGGTTTGTAATGCACTGTTTGAAAATCTGTATTGTTTATATAGAACATTAAACTCCCCATGACTTGACTGTGACTTATTTATGTTATGAACCCAACATGATGGATACTATTTTTGAAAGTGACATCTCGTCAACGTACCGACAAGCAAATGACCAAGGCACCTGGCGACCCACCACGCAAACCACCTTCAGTGTGGCTACCGTGTATCCTAGCAAGTAGCCAGAATGCAAGCCACAGTCTCTAGGCGCTAAGCAAGCCACCTGCCTGTGCGGGCGTAGCCTAAAGCATTTTAGTAAGGGAAGAAATACACAGATGACCAAAAAATAAACAGGATTTGAAGATTACTTGCGGCTTCAAAGATGAAAGAATCAAGAATTGACAAAGCTGGAGACATTTGAGTAAGGTTTATTATGTTATGAAGAACTTACAGATGTGCAATGCCTCCTCCCAGGTTTGTGTACCGGATGCCCCTGGTGCCGTAATTCCCGGAGTCTTCGTCCATCGCCTGCACCCAGGCAACAGTGGTGCCGACCCCGCAGTTTTCGGGAATGGAAACATCATACATTGGTTCGGTGAACTCTGGGAAATTGTCATTCCCGTCCCGAATGTGAACTGTGATGGGAACAACACTGAAATAAACAATAAAAAAAATTGAATATGTACAGATACAGGCAGCATTGACGTATGATATCTAGACGTGCCCTGTGAGATATACAATAACGCCAGAAACCAAAGAAAATTGGCTCAAGGCCCATTTGTGGAAAAGTGCGTGCATAGTTTTGCACCGTTTAGATTGCATAGCGCTTTGTATTTTGTACCTTTTATCGGTCTTCAAGGTCTACACTGAAACTAATTTCTGTGTTAGCCGTCCGGACCGCGTTAATTTTTTTCAAACATAAAAATATCACACTTCCGAATTCCGTACAAGGTACACGCCGCGGACTTTATTTTTGAAAATGTAGTCGGCTATCTCAATACAAAATAAAATATATGCCTAACAGATAGCTTTTAGGCACCGCATTCATGAACGTGAAAAAAAGGAAGTCTTTAATTTTCTGTCAGGCAAAGCTGACGTCATTAAATCACAAATGACGTCACGACAGACCAACTACTAATACTGGGGGCTTGGGGACTTGTGTCAATGTGGTAGTGATTTTCAAACGTTTTTAAAGCGCGACCTGCTTTTAGTAATAAAATAAATACACCCCCCCTTGTTGTTTAAGAATGATCAACCTTTTTAGTCGAAGTATTATTAATGTATCCATTATAAGTTTGTATGCGGATGTTGGTAGGAGGGTATGAACAACATTAACTTTGTTGTCGGTGGAGTCGCAAGCCTACTTTATATATTGTAAAACAAAATTTGTTTAATAAAACTATCAAAGTGGGTAAAAATAAAGCGCCGCAGGTGAAAATATTATATCCGCAAGGCCAAAACAATAAACGCTATCGATTTTTTCATTTGGAAATATTAAAAAACTTTAATCTTACTAAGAGTAAGATTAAGAAAGGGACGCTAAGATGGTTTGGGAATGTAGAGCGAATGAACGAGGAAAGGAGTGTAAGGAGAATATATGACGCAAATGCGAATGGTAGAAGAAGTCGGGGACGCCCGAGGAAGACATGGCACGAGCAAGTGAATCAGATACTTGAGTCAGGCCATGTGAAAAGTCGGAATAATAGAAGAGCATGTAAGAGACGATGTATGAATGTGAACGAGGCAAGGAGAGTGTGCCAAGATCGAGTTGTTTGGCGGTCCGTCCTCTCTGCCTACCCCTGCGGAGAAACAGCGTGATGGTTAGTTAGTTAGTTAAAAAACTTTAAAAGCATTTTCAATTTTGGCGGTTGATTCAAAAAAGTTAGTCGCGAAAAGAGGGCAAAAATTGCCAGAAAAAAATTTCTGCTATGTTCAAGGTCAAACCAAAAAATGGTGTTGGTTTATTTTCTTTCGGAATTACAATATTTATAAGTACAATATTTTGTCAAGAAAATTTATGTTATTTTGTAAAACGGAAACCTTTAAAATACGCACAGATCTCAACGAAAAACAGATGCACTATTCTTCAATTAACCCATTGGCCACAGAATTAATGAGCTAAAAAATTGGCTTTCACCACTGAAATTTTGTACCAAAAATTGAAAACCTGCATTGGTGTACTAAATCTATTGTTACTTTTGAACCGTGTATTCAAATGAAATAATTTCTTTAAATTTGTTTACATATTGGGGTAAAGAAAAACATAAAAATAAAATTTTTAAAAAGATTAAAATGTGTGTAGATAAGGATACAAATTTAACCTTCTCTTTTTTCGAATGTTTCAAATTTTTATTCAAAAAGTTACAAAAAAACATAATAATCTTAAATCGAACAATAATAATTTTTGTTTTTTTACATACAAGTAAGCTAATAACTAATAAAATAATTTGGTATGATAGTCCTCAAAGCAATCAGGGACGTTCAGGGTCACTACCAAAAGCCTAGAACCACTCGCAATTTAGATGAAATTAAATGGCTGCTGGCTACATGAAAAACTTGGAGCACAAATAACAGGGAAAAAACATAGGAAACATATTATTTCCAATTCTATGAAGTAAATGATTAATTAATTACAAAGCGTTCGGCATTTAAAATTTTATTCAAAAATGTCACTGTCATGCTCGTTTTCCGTTTTTAGACGGACCTACTCTAGCCCGTCAGCGTGTCTGGGTTTGTGGTTAAGTGCCTGGGTTGCACACCCGACAGGCTGCCGGGGTTTGAGGCCAATGGGTTAAGGTAGAGTCAACCTATCTTAAGCCACGGTATTCTGAATTTCTACCGTTTTATAACATATTACTCTTGAACACTTAAGTTTTTAAATTTCTAAAAAATACATGTTATTTGACGATAATATTTATACATTTGCCACGCCGAAACGGTAATTATATGAAATTCCCCTGTTAGAAAAAATCGTAATAATTGAAAACAATCATAATTCATTGTTTCTTTAAATGCTATTTAAAACATTTCCCGCGAGATTCTTGTTGTATTTTAAACGAGTCATGTTTTATTAAACATTTTCACAATTTTCGCAAGTATTATCGTTTTTAATATTAGCACGCACCCTCTAACATTTGTAATAACATATCTCCCTTTCCTCTTCTTTTTGAGTGCTTACTGCCGGGCCTTAAATAATAACGAATTTGTGATTTTTTTATTTATTATGCGTAAAAAAACTTAATGTTTTGGGCAGCTGATTCAAATCTTTAAAGAAAGATTATAGTTTTTGATTTATACCTTTTGCAAAACACAACAGAAGCCTTTGAATATTTTTAGCGCAATTTTTTTTGATATTTTTTGTAGTCAGTCCGGAAAGCAGTAAATGGGCTTGCGGACCGCTGGTTGCTCATCACTAGCCCACGGTGTGTGGGCGGTAAAAATGTGAATTTTTCGTAAATATTTTCAAGAAAACGATGAATGGATTTTTTAAAATTAAAACTTAAGCGTACGGTTCATCAGAAAAAAAAAATTTGCAGGCGCATCCGCAGCCAAGACCCTGACAAACATCACTCTATTAACCCAGGCACCCTTGTTTAGTCACCAAACGTGGCGAACCACTTGGGGTGACCTATGGCAGAGGCGTTGGTTATCCAATAAATGGTTCCTGAGGCGGCGGTACCCATACTCGCCTCCGAAATTGAATCGCTTGTCATAATAAAGTTAAAAAAAAAATTCCAATGAAATTTATAAATTTCTCGTGATCCCCACTTGTATGAAACACAGCTGGTCGATATGTGCATATATCCAAACCGTGAACAAGTTGGTCACGGCTTGAATGTTACGTCTTGAATTAGTATTGGACTGTTGATGTATTCGTTCGAAAAATTGCAAAATAGGATAACTTGGTGGTCAGTTTTATATTGCTGGGAACTCTTATGCAAGACGGCAGAATTCGAAGGAGACTTGTATTGCCAAATTACTGTTACTGGCGATACTTTATTCTCATTTTTAGTATGAGAGGGCTCGTCTAGGGTATACTTGGTCGAAGGCTGGCAGTAATTCTAAAAGAACTAATGTCTTATGTAAAAAAACACTAAAATAAGTTCTTAGGTTAGTTTTTTCTTTTTCAATACCAAACTTAGAATATACTTTACAAAATAGGTTTTTAGGTTATTATTTTGGGTTTTGTCAAAAAAGAAAGAAAAAACTGACCTAAAAACCCACTTCCATATCAAATCATAAGAAAATAAAATGGTTTTGAATAAAGAATTAGTCAAATATTTATGAAAATGCATTATTTTGCTGCTGCGTGGACTAAAAGAATAAAATGTTAATTAACTGATAGAAAGTGTTACTTTTTTTTTTAATAATTGAGGTTGGAATTTACCAAATTTTAATTTTGTCTATTACAGCAGTATTGCTTTATTACTAACTTATCATAAAATAGTAAAATCTACCTCTTTTTGGGTTGTAATATAACAGTTTCCTTGGCAATCAGTGAGAAGTTCATAACAGTAACTTGTTCATAGTCCAAGTACGAGGGGTTAGCAACCCTTATAAGGAATGAGGCCTCATTCACACCGCGGGCGGGAGTCACTTCAAACACCCCATTGTCACCTTCCAAGTACAGTTCAAAGGTTCCATTTTTACCCTAAAAATACATTTAAATTACTTACATTAGTTAAATTTGTAATATTACTATTTTTTCGAGTTGTAAGACAACCTTATAGCAATTTAACTATCATGGTCCTTCCACAAAAAACTCTGTTGTAACCTCTCTTTATTGCCTTCATTGAAAAGCAGGCACAAATTAAATATTATCTTATAGATTTATTATACCTGATCATAATCAAACACTTCTGGTATCGCATCCTGTAAGAATGTGAGGGGAGTATTCTGTTGAGCATTCTCTACAACTTCACAGATATATCTCTTGCTGCGAAACTGAGGGGTCTCATCATTAACATCAGTCAGAATTATCGTTACTTCAGTTGATGCCGTGGGGAGAGGGTGAACCTCACGCGATTCCTCAGTTGCCTAAAAGATTTTTTTAGGGTTATTTCTAAGGGCAACACTTTTTTAATCCAAATTTTTTATTCTTGACTCTTCTAAGTAGGTACCTACTTTTTACAAGGTAAAAATAAAGCAAGTACTTACCTAGGAGAACAAGTAGGTTTTAAATAACAAGAAATCAATAAAATACTAATTTCATAAAATTTCCAGCAGGCGTTAAATTACAGCTGGCCCCCTGAAGAATCGTTCATTCTCCTCGGTTCTTCAAAGTTCTCTGAGATTCTAATTTATTTAGTCAATGCACACGATTTTCGATACAGTTCATCAATTTGCCGATTGACAAACTTTCACACTGAAGAAAAACATAATCATTAGACCAAAGTGATTGAATAATTCCCAAGGAAGAAAAATGAATGCCTGGAGGGTGTTATAACACTGGGAAAAATCACGGATTGAAAGGCATTGTTATGGACATTTTTCAAAAATAATCTTTGTCGTCATCTGTCCTATCGGTTTCCAATAAGGAAAATATTATTATGATCATATTTTATTATACATAATTAATATTAATTAGTTGGAATATAAGAGTAATTGTACTAACAAGTATCTCCAAAATGTAGGCCCCGTTATTATTGTCGGGGTCTTCTCTGTCCAATGAATTAATTGTGAAAATGACACCGGAGGTTCCATCGATATCGAATTGATCTTCTCCACCGGAAATAATGCTGTAAGATATTCTATTGTTGACACCGCGGTCGCCATCCACTGCGTGCACTGAAAATATACCTCCCACAAATTAGTCACCATTACAAGGTACCGTTTTGTTGGTAAATAAACCGACGCGTGACGAATCAAATTGATGAACTTTCCATCTTTCCATCGATGAACTGTCAACTGTCAAACCATTGTCAAACCAAGTCAAACCATAACAAAAATGTTTTGACTTTACTGCGCTTGCGCGTTTTACGCACGACAAGATCAAATTATTCCCCACTAAAAGAAATGTTGCATTTCCACAGCAGTAGTAATATACCTAGAAGTTAATATAAAAAATAAAAATAAAATTTGGTTGTAAGTAATTTTTAGAATGAGTTTATTTTAGTTTACTCTCGTACTGAGATCATGTTTAGTCATTTACTTGAGTTTTGGGGGGAATTTCGAATTGCAAATTTGCACAATTTATAATATTGCAGATCGATCAATTATAATCTTTGCAGGTGACCAAAGGGGAACTGACGACCGAGCGAACTATTTTCTTTTCAAACCCGTGACATTTTTGTAGTCACAAATCTGCACTTGGTACGCCACTGACTGCGAACTTAAGAATGTCGTTTGCAATCTAAGGCATCGTTGTCAATTTAGGTACACCTGGGTGCATGTAGTTTAGGTACACCTTTGCAATCTAAGGCATCGTTGTCAATTTAGGTACACCTGGGTGCATTCCCTGGAAAACAACTAATTGCCTGCTCCTCCAATTTTAGCCGACAATAAACCTGTAGAAAAGGTCAAAATCAAAATGTTTGCGTAAAATTACGTTATCTTTCAGCCGAAGATTTTTGGATTTGTTTATTTTTTAGTCAATAAATTATTAAAAATTATACCTTGAAGGACTGACGTCCCAACCGGCGAATCCTCGCTTATTCTCGTCACTGGGGTGACTCCAACAAACTCAGGTGGTTGATCTTCTACATCTTGGACCTTAACTAATATCGCTGCTGTACCTGTATTGACGCGGCCTTGGTTGGCCCTGTCTGTTGCTAAAATTCTTAATTGGTATAAAGACTTCTTCTCATAATCTAAAGCCCCTACGAGACGTATTATTCCTTTGCCATTTTGAGTTTGCACGGAAAATAAATCAGAATCCCCGTCAAGCTCTTGAAGATTGTAGACAACCTGTAAAAAATACATCTTTAGTATCGGAAGAAAGTAAAATAGTTAAGTGATTTTCTAACAATAAATTTTGTACTTGTTGGACAATAGGTGACTTGGTGTAATTGGGATTCATTTTCAAGTTTTTAGCTATTCTTTAGGTGTATGTTTTTTTTATATGGTGGATTGTGGGTAGGGTTCCATGTATTCTTGGTAAAACAAATTAATGTTTAATTATGTATGTAAGCATGTGCGTACTCATTTACATTGCGAAATTCTGTTAACATTACCAGAGAGTTGGTTTACCTCCATTTACGGCTACATAATCACTCAACGGAATCTAAGCAGAATCTAATTTGATTCCGTTGATTTTGCGTTGAAAAGAACAATACCCGAAGAATAATACATTTTATAAGAGTCAAGAACTTTCGGAGAGGAAATTAAGTAAGATAGTTTGGAATTATTTGCATATGATTACAATGGCACGCAGAAACCTATATTTTTCGAATACTTGAATCATCCAACATTTTATTTCATTACAAAAGAATGTCTCGGGTTCGACATCCGGTGTGATTTCACACATAGGTACCCGGTGGCGTAGCGAGGGGGGGGCGGGCCGTCTCGGGTGCCACCTGATGAGGGGGTGACACCCGACCGTGGAAAAAAATTACGAAGGATATTGTAACCAAAATATTGAACACATGCACAATGTCTGTTACTTACATTTTCATAGCTATATGGCTTCCTGTGGAGTGCCCCGAATTTTGTGTCGCTCGGTCTTTTTATGGACGAAAATAGCCTATATTTGTGGAGGAGTATTTTTATCCTTGAAATTCTCTAGCCCCCCCCCCTCCCCCCACCCCCCAAGATGGACCAATTTTATGTCGAAATTGTGGTGAACGTATGTCTTGTAGTATGAAAGAGACATGCGTGTATGAGTGAGACAGCATGAGTAACGTATAAAAGGTTGTGAATGTTGTCCATTCGTTCTCTTTGCATTCAGGCTTCCTACGAAGCACCATTGTACCAATCTCGGAATAAACCACAATAGTCTACCCACGACTTATTATTGTCAACCTCACCCTGTACTGAGATCACCATCACAAGGAATCTGGATCCATACAACGGAGTCCAAAGGTAATGATGATAACCGGCCACGGTCATCACAGAAATTAGCGTTTTCAATTTCTCAAGTCAACTTTAATGGGGGGGGTGACTTCCCGGCTAGCTACGCCACTGTGGGTACCCTTTAAAAACATATTGTGTTCGCGTTCTAGAGTGAAAGATATTCTCAGCAGTACCCCGGTGCAGGACGACCACTTTAAATCAAAGCGTTGCGTTGGCTTAAATTGCATTACCCAGACACTTTCCAACTTTCCTATACCGATTTTCTTTACCCGCCACGACTTCCTTCAGCCTCACAACATTCCCTAAAATGGGATTCCATTCCATCCATATTAGTTTGACTGACTCCGGGCAGTTATATTCCGACAGTATAGGGCCGTCCCAGAGGGGTGTGCAGGCATGGTGGAACCTACTACTAAAATTCCAAGACAAATGACCGACTATTGAGGCGAATAGGTTTAAAGTGTGTAACAAGCAAGTGCCTACAAACGCACAATTTTTTGAAGTAAAACTTCTTTACGCACGCTTGACTTGGGGAATGGCAAATGCGTGACAAGAGCGTTACAAAAAGCGAGGCGAACGGTAGTTGAGAGGGAGATACAAGGTAGTGAAGATAGAAAGAGATAGAGTTACGATTGGTATATTACTATAGGGGCAAGAGAGAGGTGCGAGCACACATTTTCTTTCTCTCTTTCTCTCAAGCCAGTTACGTCACACATAGCAGGCCTATTGTCTGTATCACACTGTAGGAGCAAGAGAGAGCAGTGCGCGCGCACATTTTCTTTCTCTCTTCCTATCATATATATAAATGGAGCAGAAGTTTTACTTCAGTTGTGTGGTCTAAAGCACACTCGTTTTTTTTATGTGCAACATCTTTTGGCTCGCCTAGGGGAGTAAAACGGTAAAATTGGCAATGGATCCATTCTAAATGATGTTGAATTTTTAAATGGTAATTTATTTCTTTGTGCATATTGTAAATAAAATAAAAAAGAGTTGTTTACTTTCATTTTCACTTCCTCCTTCCTACAATAAAAAATCAATTTCGATGTTGCCAGGCGATGTCCCATGACGACTGTCCCAGATGTCTCATGACGACTAATACTTTTTATTTAGTTTTTGGATTGGTTCCTACCTGTCCGTACGCTCCTTCGTCTAAATCTGTGGCTTCCACAGAAGTGAGTATGCCCGGGGAAGCGTCTTCCTTAACTGTAATAGCAGAGGGGTATGGCTTGAATACAGGTTCGTTGTCGTTCACATCCTCCACGAGGAGCAGAAAACTCTGCGTAATGAAGTTACCGTCTCCAAGATGGCCATCTGTGAGAGTGAGTACTAGGGCGTACTCGTCCCTTGTCTGAAAAAAAACAGTTTGATATTAAATCTTAATTTTTCTGCTCTGAAAATATAGGCTGTAGGTATATAATATATCATATTCTTTATTTTAATGTGTAAGAAACAAACAGCTTATATAGTAAAAATATATTTATACATACATATATGGGGTTAAATAATTAAGCAAACCAAAAAAGTTTATTATGCTAAAGTTGCTTAAATATTATGCCTTAAATCTAATAAGTAAAAGGGGAGAGGAAGAGGAAAATAGGATAAGGGTAGGAGATGCTCGAGAATGTTTTACACTCAAACATTAAGAGCCGAAGAGAATATTTAATGTTTTTTCGTATTTTTGCAGATTTTTGCGTATTTTCGAAGTCATCTGTGTCGATAATAGCAACTCAAAAAAAAAGTTTGTCACTATATTTTTTAGATACATGCTTTTTCGATGCCCCAAGTTAAAATTAATTATTAAAAAAATATTTTTTTTCTTACTTTATAACTGTTTATAAAAGATCAGTTTTCAAAAAATCGTCAATGTACCACTGATTGTTTTCCATTTGTCGTCATATACGAAAAGAAAAAAAAATATTTATAAATATTTTGTTATAGAACACATATCAACCTATACCCTCACATTTATATTTTTCTATAAAATGCGCAAATAATGAGGTAAAATTATTTTTAAAAACTACGTAAATCGATGTACTTTGACATCGATTTTATGTATTAAAAAACAAGTATTTGAAAAAAATAAAAATAATGTGAATTAAAACAATATTTAAACTATACAAACTGATAATTAAATAAAAATAATTATGTGATTTATTGTTAGTAATATTCCATTTTTATCTGTACCAAAAACAGATAAAAGCGATCCCATTTCCAACTGCTCTTCATTACGCGAAAGTCAGTCGCCAAAAAAGGTCGTTTCGTGACGCTCTGTTCTGTAAAATAGTATTAAGAATATATGCATGTGTTGGTTTTTGTGTAAAATACGTATACTCTGGAGGGAAGAAATTCGACCACTGAATTTGAACGGGGAAAGTGAATGAAGTGTGTCAAAAAGATATATTTTAAAACGATAGTGTCCAGGACAAGGACTGTCATATACTTGTACCCTCCTACGTATTGCCTTGTTTGTGTGCAAAAAAATAATATTGGTAGACCCAAATATGAATACAGTGATCACTCGGTTTTACGAATCAATTTTTAACTGCTTTTATGTTTATTTTTATACGTGGGCTTTCGAAAAATATTCTTAATGTTATCATTGAAATCAATTACTGTTTATTAAGTTCTGCTAGATATTTTTAATGATTTTAATTATTTGCGTACCGGCAACAATTGTTGATTTGGCGATGACTTTTGTAGGCAAAACTCCCATTACTTGTAAACAATAGTAAATGAAACTTTAATTATTTTCAATTAGCTTTTATTATTCGGAAGTTTTATTCCTTTTGACCATTTTTACTTAGTTTATTTAATTATGAATGCATTATGGAGCAGATGAATGAAGAAAAGAGTATAAGGAGAAGGAACGAGGTGAATGTGTATGGTAGAAGAAGTCGGGGGGAGAATGGCACGATCAAGTGAACCAGCGCCCTAGGGGTGATTTTTCACTAATACGGCATTATACAAATCATCCAATTATTATTATTAAATAGTTGAGATTCAGAACTGTACCTAACTGTATAATATTTTTCGATATCTCTGTATCTGGCAGTAAAACCATGTAAAAATTAAACATTTTATAAAAGCCCATCAGTGTTTTTACAATAAATAAATTTCCGTGTTGTATTACTTTTTCGAAGAAGGCATGTATATCATCCGTCATAATGTTATTTTATTTTTCAAAAGCCATTGTCAAGTTACACACGAAATAGGGTTGTGCACATAAATGGTTAATTATTATTATTCATAATTTAACTAACTAACCATCATGCCGTTTCTCCGCAGGGGTAGGCAGAGAGGACGGACCGCCAAACAACTCGGTCTTCAAACATTCATACATCGTCCCATACATGCTTTTCTATTATTCTGACTCTTGACATGGTCCGACTAAAGTATCTGATTCATTTACTGCCTCCGTTCACGGAGATACTTACAAGATACTCGATCTTCGTGCGTGTATCATACGCGCCGAACGTAAGTACCCCCCGTACGATTTTGGTGGTGTCCGTTCACGGTGCTACGCGGTGGCTGTCGGTTTCCAATCAGTATCACGATACCGACAGTGCTGATCGCACGCGACGCGTCGCATCATTTGTGTCTGATACTTATTCGTTTGACGTTTGACAGAAATGGCGTCGGAACATGAAAGTAATGTTAGATTTGTTCTGGAAGTGGAAAAATGCATGTTTATATAACTATGCTTTACCAGGGGGGGGGGGTTAAAAATTGCAAAAAGTGGGTCACGTAGTATGGGTACATTCCCTTATGATAAAACTTCTTTTAAAAAATTCAGTGCCTTAGAACAGTCGTCCGGTTAAGGCTTTTACAACTATAAAAAGTATCTAAGTAAAGGAAAGTGGATAGATGTATGTACCTACCAGTAACCAGTTAATCCCCACTGACTGACATTATTATGACTAATAAAATACCGACTCGGTTACGAAACTCCATAATGGATAGCAGAAAACAAGCGGTAAAGTTGGTGACCCGTGAGTTTAAAGTCATTTTCATGCAATGAAAATTGATGAAACGGACTTACCTATCGCAGATACTTTTGCCATTTAAGTAGATAAGTAATACGTAAGTGGGTACCTACCTTTGCAAATTAATTAATTATTCTAGTAACACTTTCCTCGACAAGAATAAGATTAAAATTCTGATATATTTAATAATGTGTCAATAAATAAGGATAAATATCCCATTCTCAACACAATTAGGGCATTTTAAAGTTTTACACTTTGCTAGGCTGACATCGCTATCAAAGAGATGCTTGAATATTTTTTACTATGGGTAGGTACTATTGAGCGATCAAATTTATCTAAAAACAGCGCCAAATTATTACTAGCATAAATATACAAACCACCCACATTACTAGTATTCAGTCTAGTAACGTGGGTGGTTTGGGATATTTATGCTACGAACATAGACGAAGCACACATATTGTTGGTGTAGGTAGGTACCAAAATATAAAATAACCTTTTCTAACTGTAGGTACCTAGCAACACATTTTCCCCGGGTCGTCTCATATTTAAGCTATTTGGCTTACAATCTGCTTTTCCGTTATTCGAGATTTTGTAGATAAACACTTTCAAAATTATCATAAATTTGAATGAAATTATTAATATTCAACCACAAGTTGATAAAATTATCGTAACAATGGTAAACAATCCGGTCTCTTTCTCGATTTTGCATAATTTGTAATTCGGACCAACTAAATATTTTGGACATTCACCACGGCTAGCACAACAGCTCCAATTGCGTATTTTTTTTACAATAGCTCCACGCAGAAGGCCCTGAGGAAAAAAAATCACTCAGGGCCTATGTCATCTGGGGATGCTGTGTGGAGGGTCTTTTTGAGGAGAGGAAGTTCTTGGAAGAAAAATGTATCGGAGGTGGTCAATGTGTCAAGGAGTGAGAGACGTATGAATACAACCCTCCCATTGCGGTCCAATGCGATGGATCGAGAGAGACCGACCGGAGAGGTCTAGATTATGTCTGCCTCAAGCAGTCTCTCCCGATCCGGACCGCCACGCAGTACGTGAGGAAACGCATTCGCCACCAAGTCTAGACAAACCTAGAACCCGGGCACCCCTGCTAAATCACTAAACGTAGCGAACCACTCGTGGCAGAGGTGTTGGTTATCCAATAAATGGTTCCCGGGGCGGCGGTACCCATACCCGCCTCCCAAATTGAGATTAATATTATTACGACAAAGGTTGATACTTTAAAGATTGTTTTAGCGATGTTATCGGCGATTTTGCGACTTTTGGTATAAATTTTGAGCATTCTATCTGTGTCTATCTACCAAAAGCTGTTGGGAAATGTGGACTTACCTCTCTGTCGAGTTCTTTGGCCAGGAAAACATTGGCTTCGTTGGATGAAATGGACTCTATCTTAAGGATATCACTCCTGTGCTGATCACGGATCCCGAACTGAAGATCGTCCCCGTCAGGGTCCACCCCTCGGAGACGGTAAATTAGACTTCCTGAAAAAATAAATCCCAGTGAGAAAAATTGTTAAAATGTTAAACACACGAAATACAATAACAAGGTTCAATAACCGGTACACGGAAGTTCCATCAATCTGCAATCTTCGTCCTTTTTGGATTCAGAATGCTGATTACTCACACATAAAGTGCAACAAAGGTGATTGCATTTTTTTACAATAGCTGCACACATATCGTCTTTGAGGATGCTGTGTGGAGGGTCTTTTTTACATTAACTCCACGCAGGAGGCCTTGAGGAAAATAATTTCCCTCACGACCTATGTCATCTGGGATGCTGTGTGGAGGGTCTTTTTAAGGAGAGGAAGGAATGAACATTGGTCTTGAAGAGACCCATGTTGTAGGAAGGAGGAAACACAGAGGCCGGCAAATCATTCCACAGCCGAGCGGTTGAACACAAGAACGAGTCGAAGAAGTGAATTGATCTCATGTGACAAATGTCAACCGTGTACAAATGTCGGGCACGCGTTTGGCGTGTTTCCCGACTATGCAACGGACGCACCGGTGCCGAAGGGATGAATGACGCTAATTCCTCGGAGCATCTTCCATTGTAATACCGGTAGAACAAGGATAACATTCCCACCCGACGCCTATGCTCTAAGGATTGCAATCCGTCTGTTAAGATGGGAGAATCTATCAAACGGACCGCCCGTTTCTGCACAGAGTCGAGGGTATTTTTTAGGTATTTTGGAGCTCCAGACCAGAGGTGGCTGCCAAAATCAACCGTGGGGCACACTTGTGATTTGTACGGGGTTAGCAGGGCTTTTAAAGAAAAGGAACGAGAGGAAGTTCTGGGAAGGGATAAGGTATGATGGGTGAATCTGAGGAATCAATGGGTCAAGGAGTGACGGACGTATGAATCCATCCCTCCCACTGCGGTGCAAGGCGATGTTCCAAAAGAGTTCTGCTTGAGAGGTCACAAGGTCTCCCTAAACCAGTCTCTCCCAATCCGGCCTGCCACGCAGCTGGTGGGCAGACTCAAAAGACGCCACTAACCGGACAAACCTCACCCCATGAACCCGGGGATCCCTGCTAAGTCATTATTGTCCAATAAATGGTTCCCGGGGCGGCGGTACCTATACCCGCCTCACAAATTGTGTCCTATTTAAAAACTGAAAAGAGGTTTCACGCACTTTTAGATTTTCAACATAATAAAAATCCTTTCTCATTTGCTTACCATACATACTTCAGTACTCACTTTGATTTTATATGATTTTATATTCTACTACATTCTTCTCTTTTATATGATTTTCAATTCTATAATATTCTTTAATATCTATTATTTTATGTATATATTTTGTTTATATTCTCACTTCTCACACATTCTTTATATTGCATATTATGTTAATGTACCTACTGTATAAAAAATCGACCACCACAACACGGGCATGTGCCTAGCATGGTGGTCGAAAAATCCCCAATCTATGTAAAAAAAAGTTTTCAATGAATAAAGAAAACTTAGGTACAAATTAATTTTACCAGACATGATGAAATAGTCATTTTTTCATCTAATAACAACCTTATATTATGCAACCATGCATTCGTCAGAAAAATGTTTCCTCAATTCGTTATTTTAACTTTTAAAAAACCTATATTTTTTAACCCTATGAAAACTATATTTTTTTGCACAGTTTAAAAAGCGAATAGTATTTCAGGAGATTGAACCTTATTTACGTAAGTTCATTCATTAGGGAGCTTGCATATTTATTTATTTTAGTTTATGTAACATCAACGCATCATTTATTTATTCATGCAACATGATCTTTCACTAGAGAAAATGGGAAGTCATGACGCAAATTGTTTTCTTAAAGAAAGGATATTGTGAACTGGTTTATAGTTCACATTTGAAGCATTGGTAGTGGAAATGCTCTATCCGTGCAATAAGACTCGCGCGCACATACATATCAATATTTCTCCACATACAGGAAACACTCTGCGTCTGTACTGGAAGTCTGGAAGTGGAAGATTAAACCAGTTTTTAAATTAATAAATTATTGAAGTGTTTTCAATCCAAAGGTTGATCTTTCCGTTGTTATTATAATTTATGTTTTCCATAATATAAACTGCATGATATACGATTACCTAAACTTTTAATAACATTATAGCTGTTATCAGAGTTTGCAGAAATTTTCACAGCTTTTTATGTGAACGAAACTATTTCAACTCGCAGAGTTAATTTCACTACCACCTAAGAAGCATCAAATATTGATTTACCTAAATTAAAAAAAAACTTAATTTTTTCCTTCTACATTTTTCAATCACCGTACAAAACGATAAAAAGTAGAAAAAAGTGTTAAAATTCGTAAAAACTTTAGAAAAATATAAAAATACAATTTTTTCTGACGTGAAACTTGTTGAAGACATAATTAATCAATTGATGATCCATTGTTGACAGAGCTAACTAAGCGAACATGCCTATACAGTTGTATAGGCAATACAACCAAACTCAGCTAACATGCCTATACATCCTAACTCAGCTAACATGCCCATACAACCTAACTCAGCTAACATGCCTATATAACCTAACTCAGCTAACATGCCCATACAACCGAACTCAACTAACACGCCTAAACAACCTAACTCAACTAACACGCCTAAACAACCTAACTCAAATAACATGCCTATACAACCTAACTCAGCTAACAAGCCTATACAATCTAACTCAGCTAACAAGCCTATACAACCTAACAAAGCTAACATGCCTGTAAAATCTAACTCAGCTAACATACCTATACAAATTATCTAAAAACATGAAGAACCTACCTAATCTTCATTACATGAACACATCATCAAGCAATTGTTACAAAGTCACTATAAAAGATTATCTACCTGATAATTAAAACATTTCTACAGTTCCAGTCGATAAAATAATAACGATTTAATTGGTATAAAAAGTTCAAACAACGGGTACCTACCAACCGTTCATACTTTCGTTGGTTTTCAACTTATTTCAAACGTTAATAATTATTACAAGATTACACAAGTTTTTCAAATTGCTACTACAACAGAACACGCCTTTTTAATCAGCTTTTATTCATCAGGTGCAACGATCAGGCGCAATTATATATCAATCATTTATTTTTAATGCAACCGCAGGCACATTACCCTGATTATTTTAACCTAGTCCCTAGTCACCTGTGGGTGAAGATATATTGTATGAGATTGCATCCAGTACCTAGTACCTACGGCAGAGTCGGATCGACCATCGCTTTGGCGTTTGGAACACATAAAATATTGTGTTTGAATCTTATGGACATCAGCACATGTACTTAAAGACTATCAGCCTTACTAATAAAAAACATACTTCCCAACCGGTACACGGTGTTTTGTTTACACGTTGAATAAAGACATTACAAACTATATTTTATTAATTACTAGCTGCGTCACCCGGCTTCGCTCAGGACAACATTCGAGAGTGATCTGGAATGTTCCACAATGATGTTCACGATTGCCTGTTCTCAAACATTCCACGACATACTCCGCCACTCCTTCCAGAACATTCTAGAGCTCTATGGAACCTTCTAGAACTTTACGGAAGACTGTTTTAGAAATTTAAAGAGGGCGAAACTTCCAGCCCTTATATCTTCAAAAGCACGCCCTTTAGGTAAAACCGATAACCGTCATCCTGGAGGGGGGAAAGAGATCTACCACACCATATAACTCCCTTGACCGTAATGGGACTCGTTTCTGAGTTTTTGCGACCCGCACACTTTCATACACTTTCTTTTGTAATATATATTGATTATTTGAAAATGTCTAACTGCGCTGCGAAAGAGTCGGCAACGTCGCATTTTGACGGACTGACGCATGAGATCCCTGTCTTGGAAAGGGTAGGTTATTATTTTTTTAATTGAATGTTAATTGCGTGAATTTTATAGGAATTCCATGAAAGTGCGTAATTAACGTTTATATTGCGCAAAAAATGAATCTAAAATGTCAATGCATATCGTGTAGGTATGAAAGAGTTTGTGATTGTTTTTTCTATACAAAATTAAACCTATTGCGGGGTAGATCTTGTAAAAGCCAAATCATTCTTTTTTCAATACGATATCATTCAAAATGAAATAATATTCTACATTTTATTGCAAACTTAAATTAATAAATGCAGGTTGCAGTAGTTTTATGCATGGAGAAGTTATGTATGTTTTCAACGTGATTAGCTGATTAGGTACTGCACACGAGTCAACTCAACCGCCCGTAGCCAGTGTACCATAGTACTTACTATCCCAAGTAATGGGGTTGTAAAAAATGGGAAGTTTATATAGGAATGTTACCCGGCTATTCAGATCAGGTCACTAAACACAGTTAAAGATTCAAGCAACGTTTTGATTCGGATTTATTTTTTTACAGTGAATACCGCACAAGAATCTCAACTACTCCCGTCTGGAGCCAGTGAGACTATGGCATCCCCAATTGGGGTATGTTGTGAGGCTGAAGGTAGTGGGGAGGGGAAGGAGGTGGTGAAGAGGAGGGTTGGGAAGTACCTGGCTATTCAGATCTGGTCATCAAACACGGCTAAAGCCATTTTCAAGCAACGTTTAAATTCTGAATGGTGGTCTTACACCAGGGCGATACCAATAGTATCTTCCACTCTGGAACATGCCGCAAACATACTTTATATATTTTAAATTAATTAATTGTGAAATAACACAAATTAATCAAATAAAATTCATTTGCGCATGCCGGGTTCGAACCCGCGACCTCCGGATTGTGAGTCAAGAGTCTTACCCACTGGACTACGGAGGTCGTCGAATTGAAAGTCTCTCTCCGCGCCAGGGCGACACTGAGGATTAATTAACACTTGGACCAGTAGGTATTACATAAAAAAAGGTGCAAATAGTATTGTAGGCCCGGCCCTCCTCAATATACTCGTGTAGCTATTGGTGGCAAGAAGTCAATGCATGGCCCAAAAGCTTATTCAATTAGATCGACCAAGTGGCTCAGTACTAGCCGATAATTGACACTTCTGATGCTACACATATAAGAGCCATTATTTGTTCACACTAAATTAGTTTCACGTCTCGAAGAAGAATGAACACTACGACGAAATTGATTTACAGAAGTGGAATGGAGTGTTGCGGTTTTAGAAATTTTGGGTCTGCCAATTACTTTAATTGAATGATCTAGATCTCGGGTTTAATACCCCATTTTATTTAGTGATCGGCTTCCTCAAAGCAAAATAAAACACATATGAACTCTTCTAACATTTTAATTGGCCCTTATAACGATACTGTAGGGTCGTAGGTAGGCACTGGTGGTTGCAATTTACATATTGATTACCGTTTATGGAAACCATCGAGTTTTCATAAAAAATAGTAATTAATTTATTTGTTGTATTTTCATACTTATTACAATCGCGGTGTAAATTCACCGCTGTGCGTAGAAAAGTCGAAACTGTCAAAAACTTGACTTATTACCACTTACCACGGCGCGCGGCCGCGATGCACAGTGTTTCGTTTCATACAAGCTAGACGGAAAAAACTCTTAGATAATAGCAAAGTATTTATAACCCTTTTGTGGGGAGTACTTAATTCTAAATTATTGAAAATTTGGGTTGAAAGCGATTAATTTTTTTTGCTCGCTTGTTTCGAAGACAAATAAAAGGTACGTTATTAATTTAATTACATTTTTATATATAAGACGGTACACTACATTTCAGTGGCAATCAAATGACGATCTTATGTTTTAAAATTTATGTCCCGTGCCAGGCAGTTATTTGGTTAATATCGGACATGGCTGTTACGGATGATATCGGACATACGAATAAATGCTTATATTTTATTTATTTATTTAAATTAATATACCTACACCAAATGCAGTGTTTCATATTGTTGATTTAAAAACATAATTTTCAAAAAGGTCAATATGTTTTTCTTCCATTTTTCCAGATAATGCCGAGATTCGAAAAAAAAGTGGAAGCAGGGGCTCGGGGTGAATGGAAGGATTGCAACAAAATGGAATATGTTTGTGAAAAGAAGATGACAATTTGAGAAGCTGCCTTATATTTTGATGTCCCTTAAAGTACACTTAGTGACAGGTTGTTGAAATTGAAGAAAGGATTTAGGATATTGAGGAAATTAGGTGCACTTCTAAAAAGTTCAAAAATTGTAAAGAATGAAGCCAAAACACAAGTACCGGGTCTCCCAATCAAAATGAAACAAGAAAAACTACCAGGAAGATTATCAAATGAGTAAACCAAAAAAGAATCCACCCAAACACAACAAAGAAAATAATGTTAACACCATACATTTTAAGAAAGCAGATAAACTAAAACTACATTAGGATTATAACAAAGGTGAAGTTTGCATTATCTGTGGAGAAAGCTTCTAAAAAGACTGGATTCGATGCCAAGGTTGTCACGGATGGGCCCATGAAAATTGTACGGGTCTTGAATCTTTCCAGCATTTTTACGAATGTGAATTGTGTCAGAAATAATTTTTAGTTTCAGTATATCATAACGTGTTATGAAAAGTTTAAATACGGGTTTACCACTATAAAAAATCCTTTTTTTAATAAAAAAAACATGAATATTTTTGGTCCACTTTCGTGTCCGATACCACATTTGATGTCCGATATTATACAATTCTTTCAAATACTTTGTTGCCCTTTTTCTTGTATTTCTCTTGGTTGTATTTTTTTTAAATAAAGATATTATCTTTATATATATATTTGAAATCTTTTATATTTAATCATTAGTAACCGTTTTATTATAAAACAAAAGAAAGTACGGTGTTAAACCAAACAGCTAATTTGTCCGATACCACCCGTCGAATTCCGATAATAAACGAAAATTTCGTAATTTTAAAATCTAAATTTTGGGAAACGGTAATGGGTTTTGATTTTTAAAATTAGCATACCATGCAGATCTGTCCTTTCCTCTTATGATTAATTAATAAATCGTTTATATTGAAGCAATAACAAAAAAATACAAATGAATACACTATGCGTCCGATAATATCCGTACTTCCCCTAAATAACCTTACAGCTCGCGCGACAAGATGCGAATGAAAGCAATTGATAATTTATTAATTAATTTACCTAACTTTGGGGCTCTGGAATGAGTCAACCCGTGCTTTAATTACCCCAATTAAAAATGCATTTGTCATACTAACTATTTGTTAATACCCCCATGACGTCAATTTTCAAGAATTTCAAGTGGTTTTTTTCCGTCTAGCTATATGAAACAAAACACTGTGCGACGTGTGCATGTTTCTTTATTGTGACCACGTTGAACCGGCGCATAAGAATCTAATAAGTAAGACAGTGACACTCTAAATACATTTAATTACATTATGTGTAATACATGCACGATACAATCAAATACTTGAGTGGGGTCATGTCAAGAGTTAGAATAACAGCCGAGCAAAGCTGAGGCGTTATATGATCGTGAATGAAGCAAGGAGTGTGTGCTGAGACATAGTTGCTTACCCCTGCCGTTAATTAGCGTGATGTTAGTTATGTATTATAATATTATAAAGGCGGGCCTATTGCCAGGTGATTTCTTACAACCAACACCCAGTTTTCATGTTTGAAGTATGATGCATCTATTATTGTGTAGATACTACTTTATTTTCATGATGATCGACATTAAAATAAAATAAAAATGTAGAAAGGCTTTTTGGTGAGTGATGATACTAACTGCTTTACACATGAATAACTTCTCATTCAACCAAGAATACAACCTCCACATCATTATGGACTGCTGAGAATCAATAGAATCGTGCTAAATTCGAGTTTAGGTAGGTAGGTACTACGCAAAAAAGGTTTTTTAAATTAAATTAATTTAAGATTAAAATTATTACTAAAACCATTTTTTTTATTATTTATTAATCAGGTACCTAAACATAGGCACGTATACATATTAAAGTTGTCGTGAGATTTTTATTGACACCCCCCCCCCCCCCCCTCCAAATTTGAGTTCACGTAATTAATGTATGCCCCCTTATAAGAAGTCTTTAAAGTATTTCTTGACAGAGGATATTTGGATTTTATAATTTTTTCCGGTAAAGTCGATTGAAAAAGTTTTTCCTTGTCAAGAGATACAAAAATAATAGATAAAAAAATGAAGTAAGTATTTAATTTTTGGCATGGAAAATATATTTAAATTGAGTACCTACCTAGGATTTTGAGTTAAAATTGTTTTGCCTTTTTATTTTACAGTTTTTGTTATCAATTTTTTATCGCATAGATCTTTATAAAAGAAGGAAGAAATTATTTTAATAAGCGATCCGTTGAGTCGGAAAGTTTTCAAAAAAACATAATATTAATTTTTATTCTTTGGACAGCTCGCATCAACAGAAGTTATACCTACAAATATGAAAGTTGCTGACGTTTCCCACAAGTTTTTTTAAATTATTTTTGAGGTCTTGCGATCGGCTTGTTAGTAATGATTGATGGTGATGTGAATAAAAATAGCACCTCTTACTGCATAGATAATTTTTCTTGTAAATTGATTTCATTTTTATTAATAACAGTCTATGCGCCAATAGAGCCAATTAAAATGTTTTGAAGATAATGTAGAAACTGAGTTGTGGTTTGTCGCAGCTCGCAGCTGTCAGAAGAAGTCGATGTTACTGTCTGCGGTTTCATATTCATTTCTAGCTTTTCTATTCAAGAATGTAAATTAGATCAAAATCTACAACTGGTTAAAATATTGTCATATTTCGAGGTCAAACTGCATGTCCGGGACGGTTTCAAAATTAAGGTTGAAGGTTTTGAAATTATGATCTACGAGTAGGTACACCTTTTGCTTGTGAAACCGTTTTTTTTGCATTAACCTCAAACAGGAGGCCCTGAGAAAAATATTTTGCCTCAGGGCCATTGTCATATTTCGTTGCAGCGTGGAGGGTCTTTTTAAGGAAACAAAGGAAAGGAAGTTCTGGGAAGGAAAGGGGTATGAGGGGTGTGTGGAAATCTGGGCAACAGTATGTCCAGTTAAAAAATATCAGAGTGTACAATCCACACGCGGTAGAACTGAAACCTTCAGAAAACTAAAGTAGACAAGAGTGGGGAAGCTACGAAGCACCGTACAAAGATGAGACCGATGGTCTGCGAAGTATCGCGCAAAGAGGAGACCGATTATACTATCTCATTCTCGCGCAAAATAAATCTTAAAGATTTATAGATGTATGTGTTTGTCTCTTTTTAGCGTTCCTATATTTCGTTTCATCGAGTTATAAATCACAACGGTGCTAAAGAAGTTTTCACTGAAAAATCTTTTTTTACCAAAATGAACATATTTGTACAAAAGTTTATGTATAAATTTTATTGTTCCATGCCAACTCAAAATTAAACCAACTCAGAACTACCTCAGAACGGTTATCAAAAGCTATGAAAAAATAATTTTAAAATAGCCGGTAACCCTAACCTATTTAACCGTTTTTTATATTTTTTTATCATCACTCTTAAGAGGGAATTACCAGAGAAAACCAGAAATATGTCATTTTTAAATCAGATTTTAGACGTATTGACTCTTTTCCACAAAAAATTATAAATGGATTTCGAAAGATTGTTCTTTTATCTAGCATTCGCATGTAATAAATTTTGAGATTTTTTTTTTAATTTTTAGTATAATAAGGTTATTCCATAGGTCGTTGGCAGATTTGTTAAATTTTCAAAAAAGATTTTGTATTATACCACACCCATTTCAAATAATATAATCACGCAGTAAAATAAATCAATACATTATCTAGCAAACGCATGTTTTAGAATTTTAATTTTAGTTTCAATAAAATCATTAAAAAATATGTACCTACGTACATACATGTGTTTCTTGACGAAAATTGGTCCATTTGTGTATTTATTTGCGCACTTACAAACTAATATATTTCAGATTTTTTTAACGTTCTTATTAAATTTAGACATTATTGAAAAATGATAAATACTTATAATCAAAAAATAACTACAAAAAGTACATTATTTTAATAGTTTTATCATCACGCCTTTCAGCATTTTTTGATGAAGGTATAAATTAAAGCTAATTTGGATCGAAATAAATTCGATATTGAGTTATAATTTGAAAAAGCTGGTACGGAGAATAATTAATCTTTCTCATTGTAACCGCCCTTCACGATCGTAAGAACAACTTTCGACGAAATGTGGATTTTCGTCCGCTGGCTGGTTAAACGCTCTTAATGACTTTTCTTATGTGGTTCTGAGTTGGTTTCATTCGGAGTTGGCCAGTCACCAAATTTTATAACCACCAATTGTCTACTTATATGTTAATCATCTTCGAAAAATAGTGTAAAATAAAATAAAGGTCGTCTTTTCATTTTTACGAAGCAAGTAGCAACAAGAATACGTCAAATGATTAGTGATTCGAGATTAGAGATCAACCAGTGGGGTAGGTAGCAGTGAGCAGGTACCTACACTTTTCATTGTGTTTCGATTTTTTTTTATATAAAAAGATAATGATGCAATTGCAGTTTATATTATTTCTTGTCGGAAGAATGATTCTTGGCAACAATGACAATTTTTTGTATTTAACGCACAGGGCGTAACCATTATCCCATTATTACGTTCCTTCGTCGCAACACAATGAAATGGTGATGATTATTAGGTAAACATAAGGTTATATCATTATCATCTTGATGTACCTACTTTGAAAATTGATTAAATATGTTTAATATAAATGGGATTTCGAACCTGATACGTATTGTGAATTCGTAAATTTCAATATTTCCCGCCTAAGAACAAAGCGTACTATAGGCAATTTTTTTAACCTAAATCTCCAAAATTAAAATTTAATGTAATTAAGGGTTCAAAATTATTAGTAATGAGCGTGGTTTATTTTCAGTTAAGTACTTACCACTTCTTAATCAAATTCTGAAGAAGTCATAATCTCAATTCCCCACTATTATAAAATAATGTATTTGATGCGCAGCGAAATGCGGTTTTAACTCAACCGATTAGCATTCCATCTGTCTGTAAATTTGTTTGTACATACCGTTTCCGGTTTAGAAAATCTGTTAACTTAATTATTCAAGCAAGCCTTACTTTGACAAGGCACATGATTTGGACTGACCTCTTCAGTATTGTGGTACCTACCTGCCTGAAGAAAGTTTGAAAAAATAATTGTCATTGAGAGTGAAAAATTTCTTTAGACAAATTTTATAATTCCTAATTTAAATAAAAAATTTGCATAAAATATTAAATGGTTCTTAATGGCTTGTTTACACAGTGCGAGCTAGCGTGCGAGTCAGCCTGCCGAGTAACTGCACTGCAGTAACTCGCACTGTTTGGACGTAACTTACGAGTAACTCGTACGTGCGAGTTGGACAGTAACATTTTTTGTATTCACTCGCATGCTCGCCCTCCAGCAACTCGCACATGACAGCACTCGGTCATCACTCGCATCGTTTGGACGCGTTCAGCCACTAGCCAGTAGCTCGTCAGTGCCAGCTGGATAGTTGTGAGCGGAACCTGTGTTTTTTTGTGTCCTGCGCCTACGAGCGTTTTGCGAATTCAAAATGGCTGCGGAAAGATGGTCTTCTGATAATAATATATCATTCATGAAACTCTACAGAGAACAAGAAAACCTATGGAATTGTTTCGATAAAAAAATACAGAAATAGAGATGTGAGAAAAGCATCTTTGGAACACATTGCTAAAGAAATGCATCTAGATAACACCAGCGAGGTAACTAACCTTTTCTTTCGCTGTTTTTTTAAGGTTTTCATGGACATTTTCCAATTCTTGACATAATATTGTTGTCATGGACCTTATCACAGTTTTTGTAATTAAAGCACGTTCACCCGACATCGCGACAACTCGCAAGACTGGGGAGCAGCTACTACGTATCGTGTGGACAGCTACTGGCGTACGAGTAGACAAGCCGAGTAGCTGTCTACTGGCTAAGCAGCAGCTCGCATGTAAACTAGCCATAACTCTCCCGCAGCCAACTGGGGCTGAAGGTAGACTCCAAAATTACTATCCTTCTTATATCTCCTTAAATACATGAAATATATTTTTGGTATTTTAGGTATTCCTGCGTAAAGGATTAATACACAATGTGCCGTTTAAAAAAATGTGAAAAAATCGTCGATCGCAGGAAAAAATATTAAATAATAATACCTGCCCAATAAAATGAACAAATAACAAAAAAAAGGATCTCCATGGTTTAAACGCCCATAAAAAAATATTGCATGGGGTCATCGAACGACCCACTTGGTTACGGACGTTATGTTTGGCATCTTGGCCTGTCGAGAGTAAAGTAGGTAGGTATTTGAGTACCTACTTATTTTAGAGGAAACCTTGGTTTCGATTTAATAATAATTAAAAGAAAAAAAAAAAAACCTTTTTTGGTTGTTACTGATAAAAAAACTCTTTTGGTTGTTACTGATAATACTGTTCACAGAACTACTAGTATAGTTCTGTACCTGTAGTACTTATAAGAATGTATAAAAAAGTTGTACTCACCGATCGGCGTTTCCGGCCCTTCCTTCAGTCTTATAACGATTTCCGTCTGCCCATCAATGAGGAACCTCGGTGGCTTATTAGCCGCAGCTCCTCCCACTAAGCCTGCCACCACACTCAGCACCACGCATGCCACCAACACCCTGCAGCTCAGCAACGCTCTCCCCCACCCCAACAGTCTCTGGTGCACATTAAAAGGTAACACTATACTAGAATTAAACTTATTTTCTGTTTGATTGAGCATTATTCCGCGTTGCTCTTGATCACTTGAGAAAGTCTCCGAATGAAGTTTTTCCCGTATCTTTAATCTTACTTTAGCGACCGCGCCATCGGTCGTAAAAACCATCGAATTTTCGCACAGGTCCATCGTTTGACTCCATCACACATTATACAGTGCCACCTTCAGATTTCTTTTCCAGCGAGCATTGTCTGGCTGTGTAGTATCTAGAATCTAGAGTAACTGGGGGCAGCGTTCGCCTGACGAGGCGCCCTTGTTGCTGGATATCATTTCTCATATTTATAATGGTCGGCATTAGCACAATGTGGAAAGTTACGTATAAGTCGTTCGGTAATTGGCGTATGTCATGGCTGCGTTGAAGACAAAGGAGATGAAAGTTGTCGGGTGCTGATGATGCTCACGGGAGTTGTGTAGTTGTATGCGGTTTGTGGAGTTATCTGAAACAATAACACGAGGTTACATTAGTTAGGTAGCTATTTCTTTAAGCGCTTTATGGAAAACATACATTTCTCACGTACCGATTATGCGCATGACCGAGATAATAGATGTGGGTCAATGATTTTGCGAAATCCTACAAAGTTATCGATTAATGTCGCAAAAGAATAACATTCTATACACAAATTAAAGAAGTCATAAGAAGTGTAAACTTTGAAGAAAAATTAATCATTGTATTATTTGGCTAATTGATTGTGTATAAATTTTTACTTTATCTTATTTGTGTAATTAACTGAGTTTTTATAACTGGGTTGTTCTCACATGTGTGTGAACAACCTGTAAAAACGCAGTATAAATAAATAAAAGAGATTACGCACTTGTTATTGTTACTGACACAAGTATGATTTATACTTTTAGTTGCCTTATCTTAGGTTTTATTATTAAATACTATCTTAAATATACACAACCTACAAATTTTGTTATATCTACCGTGAGATCAAAAACGGCAGGGTGATAATAATTAATACTATCGGTACTATCACCAAACGACAGGCGCATCCGGATTATGGTCGCGCGTTGATGTTTTTTTTTTTTTTTTTTTAATTCGTTTATTCCAGATCTCGGGGAGGGTGGTGCAGTCCCACGAGTTCCATATTATACATATATAATACATTAAATTAAAATATTTCAAGATGAAAGATATTTTTTTTTTTACATAATGAAAGGAAATAAATAAAAGAAAATAATAACAATACAAAAATTAAAATAAAATTTGAAAAAAAAAAAAAAAAAAAAAAAAAAAAAAAAAAAAAAAAAAGTTAACTTTTTGTTATCTATTTCATCAGGAAGTGGCTCCATCGCTTATAAATGGGACCCTGCCAGAAGTGGAATGCTGCCATCACAAGAGTGTTTTCGCTCGAGGCCAATCGCGTTCTGTAGCTGGTGATCCGTTTTTTTATTAATGTTCGGAATCCGGGAACGCGCCCTTCTTCAAACATCTCGGTGGCACTGCAGTACCAGGACAACCCAAAAAGCGTTCGATATGAATTGTTGTACTGTATTTCCATTCTTTTTAGTGACGCTTTGTTGAAGTTGGTCCACAACTCCGAGGTATATAGGCTCGTGCAGTACGTGTTAAAAAGTTGCCTTTTTGCAGCTGGGCTGCACTTGTTAAATCTTCGAGAAATCATATTTGCCCTAATGCACAGTGATCTTCTCTGTCGCTCAATATCCGAGTCGTCACTGAGGTCCGCTGCTACGATGTGTCCCAAGTATTTGACCTCGATTTTTTCTATTATTTTTGTGTCGTTTAGACTGACGGGTAATACTTTCATGGTGCCTGCACCTGACTTGAATACGAGCAACACAGACTTAGTGGGGTTATAGACCATATTATGTTCAGCAGCGTATTCTTCACAAATCTTTAACAGCTTTCTCAGTCCTTTTATACTTGGTGACAAAATGACCATATCATCTGCATACGCAATGTTATTTACACAGTTATTTCCCAGGTGACAGCCTACGTTTGCCGAGGTGAGTTTATCGCTTAAATCGTTCATGTAGACGTTAAATAAAATCGGTGATAAGCTTCCCCCTTGTCTGACGCCGCATTCCATATTCACAGGTGTTGACATTTTATTTTTCCAAATAACTTGGTTCTCTTGTTCATGATGCCAGACTGCCAGAATGTTAATTATTGAACCTGGCACCTTCCTTTCTTTAAGTTTTTTCCAAAGTAGTGCGTGAGAAACCCGATCGAAGGCTTTACTTAAATCAAGAAAACAAGCATACACTGTTGTTTTTCTTCCCTTATAATATTCGATACATTGTTTTAAGCTGAATATTGCCATATCTGTAGACAATTTAGATTTAAAACCAAATTGATTGTCGGATGTGAATAGTTTGCCTTCTATTTGAATTTGTATAACTCTTTCAAATATTCTGGATATTATTGTGGCAAGAGATATCGGCCTATAGTTGGAAGTATTGGATAAGTCTTCTTGTCTGGATTTAACTAGTGGTACTATAATTGTACGTGAGAAGTTTCTTGGCATGTGCGTGTGTTGAAGAATCTGTGTAAATAATGTTGCTAGAAGCGTGTATATTTTTTCACCAGCGTTTCTTACATGTTCTATGCTCAGGCTATCATAACCGGGAGATTTTCCAGCTTTCATTCGTTTGACAGCGGTTTTAACCATATCTTCCGTAACGATTATGTTTTCGTCCTCATCTTCGCATGGTTTTTCTAAGAAGGTGGGTTCTTTTCTTTCCGATGTTTTCGCAAAGTAGGTTATGAAAATATTAGCAATCTTTTCTGCGTCTGATTCTCCTTCAATATGAGTCGATATCTGTGCTTTAGATTTTAAGATGTTGTTGGTTTTTTGCCAAAATTCTTTAAAATCTCTGTCCTCAAATGCACCCGATATTTTGTCCAGTTTTATTTGTTCCGCTGTTTTTTGACATTTTCTTAGCTCAGATTTGAATTTTCTTCTCAATATTTTTCGGTTTTCTGCCAAAGGACCCGTCCGGGGTTTTCCATTTTCAATCCATTTCATAAGTGCATTTCGTGATGCTTCATAATGAATCGAAACACTGTCGTTCCATCCAGGAATATGTTTGGCTGTGGTGCTGTTATGTTTACGTCCACTCTCGAAGACGTTTTTTGCGGCCGTGCATAGTGACTCTACAATTCTCGCATACAGTTCATTGATGGCATCTTTATGAAAGTTATTTTTGCATCCTGACTTTTTACAGAGTTCGACACTGCTGCTGTAGTTAATGCGGTTTATTAAAAATGATGCTGTTACAGAATAGGACATGATCTGGGATATATTATGTGCTCTCCATTTTACTGGATCCAACGCAATCGGGGCAATTCCCTCCGTAGTGGTTATTCCTGTTGTTTCTAACCAAATAGACATGGGCCGGTGATCTGTCCAGTCAACATCGTATTTTATCGAAATATTTTTAGTCATCTTTTTAATTGTGGCCGTTCCTATGCAGTGATCTAACCAGCTCGTTGTATTATGTGCATCGCTAACGTAAGTGTAAGAATTTTCTGGCAGTTTTTCTACATCGACACAGTGATATTTATTTTCTTTGCAAAACGATAATAAATCTTTCCCAAATAATGTTCTTGGGTCGGAATTAAAGTCACCCATTACAAGGCAGTTCGTATATTGCTTGTCTTCAATAAGTGAATGTAAGTTTGCTAGGCATCTTGAGAATTCGGGTATGTTGTCATTACAGAAGGTTGGCATGTAAACTGTGAGAATGCACAACAATCCTTTATCCAGGGTTATTTCTATTCCCGCTACCCTACTATCGTTGCAGTCGATAGCCTTGGCCCTTATTGTGCTGCGCCACAATATGCCCGTTCCGCCGTGTGGACGCCCTCTTAGTATGCTAGTGGATGTATCTACTGCAGATGTGCCTAGGCTTGAAAATTGGGGGTGTATTTCTGAAAGATAATTTATGTCAGTAGGTAAAAGCCATGTTTCTTGTAGTAAAATTACATCATATTCTTCACAAATATCGTGAATAAATTTCACCGTCCTTCTTACTGATCTGCAGTTGATGGTAATAATTTTAAGAAGATCCATTATTTACATTGTTTAAGCTTTTGTCCGAGCTGTAATTTCTCTCTTTGAAAATTCTGTACACTATTCCTTCGGGCCAAAAATCTTTTTCCATGAATGAGCTGATTTTTTGCGTGAGAATTGTTACTTTGAATGTTTTGAAAGGGGTCGGTTTGAAAGGTTTGATCCATTCTACATCTATATACGGGTGATTTTTGGAAGAAATAAATAGTTTTAAGTCATCAGCACTAGTTTCTGTGTCAAATCTTGAGGCATAAATTGCCGTTCTTAGGGGAGCCGCCTTTTGTCTTTGCAACAATTAATTTACTTCATTTTCAATATAACACCAAGTTATGACTAAAAATTGCGGTCCTGTATACGCAATCAAAGTTTAGATACCTATATTTAAAGCTACTAGTGTCAGATGCATTTAAATTAATGGGTTCGCCAATACCTAATTCCCCCTGCAAGTTGTAAAATGTACGATCTCCTTGTACTAGGCTGAGTGCTGAATATTATTAGAATGTTTTCAGTATTGAATAACTGTTGTTTAACATAATGCCATTTTGAAGCTACATAGCATAAACTGTGCGAAATTACTCGAAGTGTAATTAATTTTAATTACTTTCCACCATCCAGGTTTAAAAGAAGAAAAAATATTTTAAAATATGCGATCGTGTGCCGTGAAGATATTAACAAGTTCCTTTTTACTTGTACATGTTATTTATTATGTAAATAAATGCCTAACTGAAACTAACGGGACGCTGTGCAAAGTAACAATAACAATAATTAAGTTTAACTTGAACATTTTAGTCCACAGAACAGAATTGGAGCAGAAAGGACCACCTCTCGGACCAACGTTGATTATATTTTTGGTCTAACGCAGAAGGTAACCCGATGTAGGCAGTCGATGGAGAGAATCCAATTACACGATTGAATACACAATGGGCGCTTTTATAATTCCCACGGTTACGGCACGGCGACGGCACAAAAAGGCAAAAAACGTACGTTTCTTATCATAATAATGCTGCAGCTCTTTTTTACACACTAAATAATAGTGAGACAAACGATGAGATAAACAATGTACATTCGTCTGCTTCCCCCAATGGACACAAATAATAATCATTTTCTTGCATAAGATTCGTTTCACTAACGTATAGTATATTTGTGGGACGTTCCAGGGTGAAAGATACCATTCAAAATTGTACTTGCAGTGGCTTAGTTCCAATGATTGGAATAAGTATTGGAACATTGCTAGACAATCCAAGTGAGCCTGTTATGTCTCAATACAAAAGACTATCCGACATATACAACAATTTCCCCATGTTTCCAAAAAATAAATTTCCTCACTTATTCAAATGAGAATTTGACATTGTTCCGTTCCTTTTCATCTTTTTAAAATTCACTTCCTTGACTACCCAGATTGTACATTCTGTGGTCTAGAAGTAAGTACTTTAGTTAGACCACATATTTTTTGGTTGTCCCTTCCTAAACAAATATCCTCTCTTCTATCAAGTATATCTAAAATTGCCTATCCTCCATTCAACATCTCATCTCTTCTGAACTCGACTCCAATCTTCCACATAATTATGAAATTTGCCCATTTAAATAAAATTAATATATAAATTCACCATTCCTTTCCAATTTTGAAATGATTACCTAGAACACCCTTGAAGGGTGAAAGCCAGAAACATTAAAAAAACAAAGATATTATAGGTGCCTACCTACCCATTCTCCTGTAATGATTTTTACAAAGACCACAATGATCTTAACGAAAGTTTAAGAATTAATTAAAACTCCGTTGTCGCGTTGAACAAGTTTGTGAGTAATTTGGTAAAAATTTGAAATGAAATAATTTGTAAAAGTTATGTAGTTATTGGGGTCGATTCGGTTGAAATGAACCCATGATTCAGTAAGCACGGTATTCTACGCTTGCAATAAAGGCAATTGGATTATAGAAAAGTCTAGTAGTTAATCTTAACAATCCACTCAATTATCCGTGATTCAACGACCTCTGAACTGAAATGGTAAAAGCATTTATTTTATTTTTACCGACTTCATTCATAGAATTAAGTAAAATCGGTACCAGCACTTTGTTGAATCCTACAAATTATAGTAGCGTAGTTTTATTTATTTGTTTTTAATATTGTTTTAGTTCTTTTATGCTACTGTTACAAGTTTTACTAATATATTAATCAGTTTGTATTAATTTAGTTTATCGGTTTTACATTAAACATTAATTTTTTTATGTAATTTTAGATATATTATTAGTCATTAGGTATATTCAGTTCTTATAAAAATATATATGTTAGATGAACGATTTCTTCAGTTCAAAAATGTAGATACTGACATTATTTTGATAAGATATACGCTATGATCCTATGATATCCGCGCGACTGTCGGCGGACTACTACCTAATCGAAGTATTTATGTAGTTTGCATATGAAAAGAATTTGTTCATTTCGTTGATTTTTTTAAGATGTGCATTAGTATTGGTTAACAATGTAGTTTGAATACGGAAAGAATTCGTTCATTTAGTTTATTCATTAATTGGTAAACAATATCGGCGACACCCGGAAGCACAGTCGCAACCAGTAAAAATCTTCGATTTTGATAATTGCATAACTGATTTTTAAAATATAGGTACTGAAGTTCACAAATGAAATATTCGTTTTTATATATCTTTCTTTATAGGGGGGGGAGTGTTCGAGAATTCACTACCTACCCCCCCCCCCCCTCATTGGGGTCAGTATTGCCTAATATAGGAAAACAGATAGAGTAATGTAATGTATATTCTTGAAAAATACAACAATATTTTGTGCACCACCTCTTTTACCAATGTGATGTAAATTGTCATTTGTGGTAAGTAGAGGTCCCATATAACTTTCCAATAAACTTTTCAACCCCCCTCCCTCCCTTCTATCTTGCCCCCCTTAGGACCAAACCACCACCGCCCTCCCCTCTCTCACCTTAGTGTCGAACCCCCCATATGAATACTTTTATCCTTTGGAAAATCAATGATTCAATTATTGCAAAACAATGGTCCACAAAATATGCGAAAAATAATAATTTTATTGTTTTCGTTATCTACGTATGGTTAGGGGCCATTCATTTATTACGTAAGACGATTTAGGGGGGGGGGTCGACCATGTCTTATTTTTTCTTACAAGGGGGTGGGAGGGAGTCTCGATAGTTCTTACGTAAGATCACAAAAATGCGCAAAGTTAAAATTATACTTTGAAAAAGCGCGGGCACCGCGCGAGTGCCGAGGTTCGCTCGGATGCGTATATAGGTAAACGATTTCCATTTCCATGGCAACGGACCCGCGCAAACAAACATTAAAACAAACCAAACGGGTATTCATTTTTTCCTTTAGATTCTTACGTAATAAATATTAAACAGGGGGGAGGGGGTCGGCCTATTCTTATTTTTTCTTATAATAGGGGGTAGGGGGTCGAAAACTAGCAAAATTCGTCTTACGTAATAAATGAATGGCCCCTTAGATATTTGGTATTTCAGTTTTTAGTTATTTTTTTTAATTCGGTATTAAAAAAAGAAAAATGTTCAAAATTCATCAATAAATTTTTAAAAATTATTATATCTTTTAGGGCATAATGTACACTTTTAGATCAAAACCTAATATTGATATTTGGAAAATCCCGCGACATTCCACGCATGCGCGCTTTATCACCTACCATAGACGCAGCGATGCGTTACCCGCTTATCTATGGGTACCAAGAAGTGAAGAAAGACTACCAACATGACGACAACAATAAAAAATATTATAACGTTGTTGAGTGAAGCGCTGTTATGACCACTGGCCGAAAACAATCGGGGCGATTGACCGGCGCGGCGGGGCGGGATGTTCACCGTGCAGGACCGAGTAGGTATCTACCTATCTACCCACTAGCAAATAGGTACCTACTATATTATTATTCTCCGGTACGGTACCCAGCCACGGATGGGAAGATTTGAGCGTTGGAAAGGCTTCGTTTTGGAATATTTATGAACACCCCGGGTTTCAAATGTGGAACGATCCGAAGTGAGATTGAAAATGAGGTTTTAAGTAAAAGTCAAAATTTAAAAACAAAAAGCAGTGTCACACCGTGTCACTTATAGATAGAACATTGGACAGAATGCACAGGAAAATCGATTCCGCTTGTACGCAAAAATGTTCAGAAAGACAGAAGGATATGTATGAGACGATAAATGTACGAATACGGATGAAGCAAAGAGTGTGTGCCTAGAACCAGTTGTTTGGCGCACGTTCTCCCTGCCTAAAATAAATCATGAACTTTCAAAAAAATTTCCTTGGGTAAAAACAGTTTTAAAATATGTGGTAAAAGTAGGTACCATTAGTCAAGCGACATCTGACTAAATTTCGCACAGGTACAGCATTTGTTTTGAAATGCTGCAACAACGAAATTTCTGAGGTGTGGGAGCACGAAAAATTAGACATGAAAAAACGTTAACTATACCAGGTATTTTGAAGGTCAGCGTGTATCTATGAACGTTCTGTCGATAATTTATTAGGTCCTCTACTACCATTTAATTTTCCGGAAGAGCGGGCGATGATAATATAGTTTAATAATATAGTTTTAAGTTACCTACTGGATTAACCAGTACAATCTCCGCGTGCGTATGTGATTATAATATTGCCGATCATAATACAACAGCTGTAAGCATACTCTATAAGTCGGTAGATAATTTCAATTCTAGCGATTCTAATAACGTCAAAATTCTTTCGCAAAAACAGATTGATAAACGTATTTGTAATTATGACTGGAAGTCGCTTCTAAAGGAAACCGAATGTTCGGTTATTTATTTAAAAATTAAAAATTATTTTGACGACTTGTATAAAAACAGCACAATTATAATAAGCAAAAAACCTAAAAGCCGACCTTATGCCATAAATGATTGGATATCTAGTGATGCACTATATAAAATTAAAAAAAGGGATTATTTATATAAGCGTTGGAAAAATGCCCCAACAAATAAATACTATGAAAAGGAATATAAGTGTTATCGAAATGTTTTAAATAAATTGTTACTTAAATTAAAAACCTCATACTATAATGACAAATTCAAAAATCTATTTCAAGATTCAAAAAAGACATGGGACAAGTGTAATCAAATTTTAGGTAAGAAATGTAAAAATAATTGTGACCAAGTTGCCTCCAAATATTTGATGAAAGATCGGACCAAAGAAAATGTAACTAATGATTTTGTTGATTATTTCTCTGACAGTGTTTGCAATATGTTACATAAATGTAATTACAGGACAACTGCTTTTGAACCAGAGAAGAGGCCTCAAAGCATGTACCTACCAAGGGCCAAAATTTCTGATATAGAAAGCATTGTGCGGCAACTTAAAAGCTCTTCTCCTGGAATTGATAATATCAGAATGAGTGATATTAAAAAACATATAATAATTTTAGCTCCAATCATAGCCCATTTTGTAAATAGAATTTTATTTGAAGCAAAAATTCCAGATGACTTAAAATGTAGTATTATCAGACCCATTTATAAAGGAGGTGATCACACTCTATTGGGTAATTATAGACCGATTAGTATTTTGCCATCACTCGAAAAAATTCTTGAAAAATACATTCAGTTGAAATTAATAAAATATTTAGAAGATTTTTCTATTATTGATACAAATCAATATGGATTCCAGAAAAAAAAGGGTACCGAAATGCTACTTCAAAAATTTGCCAGTTTCATAAATAATGAACTAAATAGTAAAAATCATGTATTAGTTTTATTTATAGATTATTCTAAAGCATTTGACACTATTAATCATAGAAAATTATTGCAGATACTAGAAATCATAGGAATAAGAGGAAAGCTCCTAAAACTATTTGAAAATTACTTGAACAACCGATGCATGAAAATAAAGCTATTGAACACTTTAAGTAAAAAAAGAAAAATTTTAGCTGGCGTTCCTCAAGGTTCCATATTAGGTCCAATTTTATATATCATTTATGTATCTTTTATTAAGTACATCTTTAAACATGTAAAACACTTTGTATATGCGGATGATACTGCACTAGTGATTTCTCGCAGTGATTTAAAATTATGTATTGAACTCTTACAAAAGGATTACATTGAGCTTTTGAAATGGTCTCATGACTCTGGTTTAATCATAAATGCAAAAAAAACCAAATTGATACATATTAGATCACCCAATGCCAAGACAAATATTATTACACCAGAAATAAAAACACACGGTTCAGATTGCTTACATGTTGGTATCCCAGCATTGTGTACATGCGAAAATATTGAAGTGGTTAAAGAATATGTTTATTTAGGTGTAATTATTGACTGCTTTTTCAAATGGGATTTACAAATAAATAAAGTCTGTGAACGTCTGAGATCTATTGTTAGTAGATTATATAAACTTAAATTCTATGTTCCAATATGCACACTTCGAATAATTTATTTATCATTAGCTGAGTCTATTATCAGGTACGGAATTACAGCTTGGGGACTTTCCTGTAAGACAAATGTTAATCATGTTCAATCTGTCCAAAATTCATTAGTTAAATTATTAGCTCATAAAAGTTTATACGAGCAAAGACACAATGTTCCGTACTTTTACCAGAATCTTAAAATTCTCTCAGTAAGAGCAATTCTGTGGCATAAAATTATTTTTCAGCATATGAATAGCCCTATATACATAAATAGACTGGACCACACTTACAATACTCGATTTACGTTAAATGAAGGACTAATCGTACCTAAGCACTTAAACAAATATGGACAAAGAACGCTGGACTACATGATACCTACATGCTTAAATATGTTACCTGCTAAAATTAAAAAATGTACAAATAATGTAAGAACAAATATTATATTGAAAAATTGGCTCGCCGAAAGAAAAAGTTTGTATTAACATTCTTGTAGTACTCGTAACACAAAAATGTCTAACTGCATTATAAGTTTTATTTAAAAAAAAAAAAAAAAAAAAAAAAAAACTTCAAAGTAAAAGCACCCATTGACAAACTACTTAAAAGTAGTTTATTGGGACTTTTCTTTTTTGTAATATCTTATTTTTTTACTTGATTTCCTGTAATATTTTATAACTTTTTTCTTCTAATAAAAAAAAAAAAAAAAAAAAAAACATTTATACCTACTATTAATAAATTTATTTAAATAAGAGTGTATGTGGCGGGCAGCGGGCGGGCATGTGGGCGTAGTGGCTTTATTTTTTCAAATCTATAGTTTTATTCAGAGATAGATGAAATTTTGCATCCTTAACTTCCAAAATAAGAGGAGTCACTGACTACGTGAGTTCGAAAAACCTCATCCCCTTTTCCCACCCCTTAACCTTTCAGAAATTTGACGTATTTTTCAGATGGTCAAAATATTTCTGCTTTACAATAAAATGCTAATAAATTAAATACTTCTGAGCATATCCCAAAACTAAAAATTGTTTTTGAAAGGTGAATTGCATAATTCAAAATAAACATATAGTTTTTGAAATATAAATTTTTTTCATGCAAAGATGCGAGTATGGTCTCCTGCCATTCAACGGGTTAAAGCATTATTTTGATTTTTTTTATTTTTATTTTAACTTTTATGAGTAAAACCTCAAATTGTAATATTTAATTAAATGAAGACAATATAAGCGAAACTCAATCGAAAATCTGAAAACAGAAAAATCAGAAAAAGATATTGACACATCTGGGACATTCATTATTCGTGTCCCAGATGTGTCAATATCTTTTTCTGATTTTTCTGTTTTCAGATTTTCGATTGAGTTTCGCTTATATTGTCTTCATTTAATTAAATATTACAATTTGAGGTTTTACTCATAAAAGTTAAAATAAAAATAAAAAAAATCAAAATAATGCTTTAACCCGTTGAATGGCAGGAGACCATACTCGTATTTGTCCCAGATCACTTACCTATGTCTCGTATAAATCGCTGTAACGTCCTTACCTACTATCAGAATGAGAAATATGTTTTAAACGGTGTCAGAAAGACAAAACACCATGCTTTATAGTCAAATCTAAAAAATAACTACTAAAAATTAAAATGTACACCTTTATGACACTAACTTTTTGAATCGCAATTTGAAAGAAAAAAAAAGAAATTTTTAGAATAAATTTTTTTATTAATTATTTTCGTATGAAAAGACAAAAAGTGAGGTAACAATTAACAATAACGTTTATAATACATTTGTCTAATAAAATATGTATTTTTCGTTGTCAGTAATTTTTGTTAGAAAAAACGAGATATGAGCCATTTTTAAAACTTTTTTATGTTTGCATGAAAAAAATTTATATTTCAAAAACTATATGTTTATTTTGAATTATGCAATTCACCTTTCAAAAACAATTTTTAGTTTTGGGATATGCTCAGAAGTATTTAATTTATTAGCATTTTATTGTAAAGCAGAAATATTTTGACCATCTGAAAAATACGTCAAATTTCTGAAGGTTAAGGGGTGGGAAAAGGGGATGAGGTTTTTCGAACTCACGTAGTCAGTGACTCCTCTTATTTTGGAAGTTAAGGATGCAAAATTTCATCTATCTCTGAATAAAACTATAGATTTGAAAAAATAAAGACACTACGCCCACATGCCCGCCCGCTGCCCGCCACATACACACTTATTTAAATAAATTTATTAATAGTAGGTATAAATGTTAAACTATATTATCATCGCCCGCTCTTCCGGAAAATTAAATGGTAGTAGAGGACCTAATAAATTATCGACAGAACGTTCATAGATACACGCTGACCTTCAAAATACCTGGTATAGTTAACGTTTTTTCATGTCTAATTTTTCGTGCTCCCACACCTCAGAAATTTCGTTGTTGCAGCATTTCAAAACAAATGCTGTACCTGTGCGAAATTTAGTCAGATGTCGCTTGACTAATGGTACCTACTTTTACCACATATTTTAAAACTGTTTTTACCCAAGGAAATTTTTTTGAAAGTTCATGATTTATTTTAGGCAGGGAGAACGTGCGCCAAACAACTGGTTCTAGGCACACACTCTTTGCTTCATCCGTATTCGTACATTTATCGTCTCATACATATCCTTCTGTCTTTCTGAACATTTTTGCGTACAAGCGGAATCGATTTTCCTGTGCATTCTGTCCAATGTTCTATCTATAAGTGACACGGTGTGACACTGCTTTTTGTTTTTAAATTTTGACTTTTACTTAAAACCTCATTTTCAATCTCACTTCGGATCGTTCCACATTTGAAACCCGGGGTGTTCATAAATATTCCAAAACGAAGCCTTTAGTAGTTATTTTTTAGATTTGACTATAAAGCATGGTGTTTTGTCTTTCTGACACCGTTTAAAACATATTTCTCATTCTGATAGTAGGTAAAGACGTTACAGCGATTTATACGAGACATAGGTAAGTGATCTGGGACAAATACGAGTATGGTCTCCTGCCATTCAACGGGTTAAAGCATTATTTTGATTTTTTTTATTTTTATTTTAACTTTTATGAGTAAAACCTCAAATTGTAATATTTAATTAAATGAAGACAATATAAGCGAAACTCAATCGAAAATCTGAAAACAGAAAAATCAGAAAAAGATATTGACACATCTGGGACACGAATAATGAATGTCCCAATATTACATTATTTTGATACTTATTGATGAAAATTTGTACATTTTAAACGTAAAGTTGACATTGTCCTCATCTTATTTCTAAAAACCTGTGTAAAGCACGGACAATGTCGGGGACTTCGGCTAGTTTTTAAACAAAATGACGCCACGAGATGATTTTGCTATTATTGAAGAAGCGATCATATTATTTCTTCAATAATTATTGTAAAATCACTTAATGGCATCGTCTTCATTACCTACATGCGAATCTAGATTACCTACGCTTCCCAGCTAAAAAGCCAGGCCTATGTTTAGAAACCACGGGGCAATAAAATTATGGGTTTGCAATATTCTCCGGCGGTAATTAAATCACTGAACTGTTATAAGAGCTTGCAAGGTTCGGCTGATACAAAATGGGTGTAACAAGTGCATAGTTATTCGCCAATCCATAGTTTTAATCATAACGTGATGCAAGGGCGGATTTAGGGGGGTGTGGGGGGGGGGGGGGGCACGGGGGCACGTCCCCCCTCAGGCGGTATTTTTATGTAGGTACTGTGGAGATTCCATCACAGTACATAAAACTGTCTTTATTAAACATTTAATTTTTCTATAGTTTTGACACTTTCATAAACCTTCCTATACATACTTGAACTTGTAGAAATAAACTTGAAGTGTGATTCAAGCTTATTTCTAACAGTAATTGTTGATTTTTTGCTCGTCCGCCCCTTGTACCCCTCCCAGGAAAAAATCCTGGATCCGCCTTTGGTTATTACGTCAACGGCATAAGGTTCACTTTAAAAATCCAAATTCGTCTAGTGCCGGCCGTCTTGATTAATGTCCAAAATTACGACGCGAAAATGCATATTTTATTTTATTTTGTTTTCAGACATAAATATCACTTTTTTGCAATTATTATAAAAAAACTGAATTTGACACAGTACATAATAAAAAAGAATTTGCACTATTATTTTCTAGGTTTATAAAAAAGACTAATAAAAAAAAAATTCTAAGGCTCGAGCATGTATAATACTTCTAAGCGATAACATTTTCAAAATAAACATGATTTTATATGATTTTGCATTATTTCGCATGGCTTCATCTGAAGGTTAAACGTAACGTACGTTATAATCTACGCATTCACAGATGGCGCCAATTAAATTATTATAGGTTTTTAATGCTTTTGGCAGTTTTTGCTTTAAAATATTGAAGCGAATTAATTGTTTGCGCCCGTACATATTTAATATGAATATAAATAAATAGTATTGGCAATAAACAAACCCAAATCTTTCAAGAAAGGCTGAAAAATATAATATCGGATTGAGTCACCGATACAAAATTGAATTTTTCAGCCTCTCTTGATAGATTTGGGTTTGTTTATGGACAAAACTATTTATTTATATTCATATTAAATATGTACTGGCGCAAACAATTAATTTACCTTAATATTTTAAAGCTTAACGTGCAAAAAGAATTAAAAACCTAAAATAATTTGATAGGCGCCATCTGTGAATGCGTATATTATAACGTACGTGACAGCATTTTCTACGAACCTTGGTGAACTGGTATAAAAAAATAAGGATATTCCAGTGAATGGGTAGGAACTTATTTCCTGCTTGGTAAATTTGAAATGAAAAATTAAAGAAGAATTCATGAAGAAGCCGGAAATTTTTTGTTGTGGACAACTGAGAAAAGTTATCACATTTAAAGAATTTAAATAAATTTTTAACATTTTTTCGTAAGGTTGTAGCGATTCCTTACTAATACGAGAATGAAATTGCCGCCAAAAATGGCTAAACTCATCATTCGCATGGATAAGAAATGAGACCAACTGATTTCAAATCATGCAATGTCTCCTTTGACGTTTTTTGTCTCCTTGGTCGAAGAATGTCTCATAAAATCAAATTCAGCAAACACATTAATATTAGTACCTATTTATATATCTAGGTATCTCCATCGAGACAAAAATGTGGAACAAAATGTTGGACACACGTACCTATACGTTTCGCGTTGTAATCACATTTTACCAAAACAGGACTTGTCATGGAAGTCCCTTCTAAAATAAAGATGGTTGTTTTCAGGTGGAAAAATGTAATAAGCAGTAATTGTTGAATGAAACACTAGTACCTATATATTGAATTATTTGGCGGGTATTAGATAAGCCGACATAGCTCCTGAGTGGTAGAGCACCTGACCGGCAATCAGAAGGACACGGGTTCAAGTCCCGTTGGCAGCATGTATCTTTTCTCGGAAGATTTTTTCAATATAGATGAGTGTTTCAGGTTGATAATTATTGCTTAAATAATTGTTAAAGCTAAGCTTTCATAAACTTATTTATTTCTTTAATTATCGTTCAGTGTACTGAATGCAGGCGGATAAAAAATACTTCTGGGGCTTATAGCTGAAAGAAAACGAGAAGGTTTTCAAGAAATTCTTTGCTATTAAATATTATTTCGAGTTTCTTTCTCAACATATCAACGGCAAAAATGTTTTTTGTGTTGCGATTACGAACACCTAACATAATTTAATAACTGCGTTTGCGATACATATGAACCGTAATAATTATTGTTAGGAAATATTTTTTTACTTCAATATACAGACTTCTCAAACCAGACATCCCAGACCACTATTTTTAATTTATAGTGGTGGTCAATATTGTAATAATGATGGATGTGGCACCTTATTGAGTCAAATGATTTTACTAAAATCACTTAAAAAGTGGTTTAATTCTAAAAAAACCTACCTATTGTGAAGAGAAAGCATTTATAATCAGTGATTGTGATTCGTTGTGGATTTACACCACGTAAGAGTGTCTTTAGAGGTGTAATTTTCTATTGTTTAGATTTTTCTTTAGATAAAACTTCTGATGCAGTTTGTGATTATTCTGATAATAAATACTATCTATCTATTTATACAAAATGTCTGTAGCGGGCGGGCGGCTGCGTGGGGGGACTTTGCGACTGAAATGTGATAGGTTTTGTAAATACGCGTTCCGGTAAGACAGAGATCCTTTTTTACATTAACTCCACACAGGAGGCCACGAGGAAAATAATTCCCCTCAGGGCCTATATCATCTTGCTGTGTAGAGGATCTTTTTAGGAAAGAAAGGAGAGAAAGTTCTGGGAAGGAAAAGGGTATGAGGGGTGGCTAGGAATCTTGGGATCAGTGTGTCCAGGAGTGATGGACGTGTGAATCCATCCCTCTCACTGCGACACAAGGCGACGTTCCGAAAGAGTACGGCTGGAGAAGTCAAAGGGACTCCCTCAACTATTCTCTCCCCCTTTCCGGCCTGCCATGCAGGTGGTGGGAAGACGCATCCGCCGCCAAGACCTGCACAAACCCCATGAACCCGGGAACCCCTGCTAAGTCACCAAACGTAGCGAACCACTTGGGGTGACCTACGGCAGAGGTGTTGGTTATCCAATAAATGGTTGCCCTGGCGGCGGTACCCATATCCGCCTCCCAAATTGATCCTGGGTGCGATCACCAGTTGCGACCGTTACTTTTTTGAAGTGAAAACTTCTTTAGCACCGTTGTGGTTTGAAACTCGATGAAACGAAAAATAGCCACACTTAAAAGAGACAAACACATACATCTACAGGAATTAGCCTGCGAGAGAATGAGATAGTATAATCGGTCTCCTCTCTTGTCTACTTTCGCTTTCTGATGGTTTCACTTCTACCGCATGTGAATTGCACACTCTGTTATTTTTCCTTGTCTTGTTCTGTTTCATGTTTCATTTAGATTTATTAATATTACCCATATTACCTTATTCTTCATTGGTTAAGATACCGCAAAATATCACTGAAAACGGTTTGAGGGAAGTTTTTCATCTGACAGCAAGTGTAGCTAGGTTCTGAGGTGATAGAATATAGATGATCATTATATTTTACATACCTTTTATAGGATTACATTCAGAAAAGGTTTATCATTAAAATAAGACATTACTTAAAGTAAAGAAAGTTATTAATACGCCGAAACAAGGCTATAAAGTATTATTTATATGGACTATTATACTATACCATACATACAAGGTTTCACGCCAACTCAACAGTGTGGCATTTCAATACCCCTTTGAAAGTCATTACATTTTTTTAAGACTTTTTAAAGTAGTGATGAAGTAGCATAATAAGAATAAAACAGATACACGTAACACTCAAAACCAATATAAACACGTCATAAAATAATTCGTTTTTTATTTTTATTTATATTTTAGCTTACTTTTTTTTATGCAGCATTATTTTTAATGTATTATGTATAAATATTTGTTTTGTAAAATGGAGGTCTCAGCACAGGTGAGCTACCCAGTGAGTCCGACATTGCTGAATTATATTTGAAATGTAAGATATTATATCAAATAAATAATAATAATAATCCTTAAAATGTCATTTAGGTACAAACTGAATTAAAGGTTTCAAAATTTGTTTGTTATAAAAATGATTTTTACCCTTTCAGAACGTGTGTGTATTTGAATATACATAGAGTTAGTAAAATTGGCGGTTTTCGTTTTCTAATTGCTGGTATAACTGGCTTTGTTCGCTATTTTTAATTGAATTTTAGCTTCTAGTTCAAGTGGTAACCATTTTTATAAGTTGAAAGACGATTTTGGTTTTTAATCTCGATCCAATTTTTTTGTGAGGGCATTTTTTGAATGTTTCATTTTTATATAATTTTTTCGATGTAAAGAGTAATTTATATCATTATATTTGAGGAACGCCCTCTGATACCTAACTTTCAATTAAAAGTAGCAATATCTTCTAAACCTAAAGTATTGACAAAAAAAATGTTCAAATAACTCATACCAATTGTCATCAAGCATCAAATATGTTCTACCACTGCTAGTATTAATTTAGATCTGAAAGGGAAGAACGAACAGAATTGGTTCGGCTTTTGTCGCAATTTGGATTGTTCAAGCTCTGAACTTTTTAACGAATATTAAAAATCATATTTTAACTGACTCGTGAAAAACTTAACGAAACGTAACGCAACAGTGCGGTGATGCAAATTCAGGAACTGTTTTTCCTAATGACCTAATGATTCAAAATGTTTTTTATCCTACTAAAGATGACAAAATAGTTATTACCTAAGTAGTGGGTAGGTGTTGAGTAATAAATTATGCAATCCTTTAAATTATCACCTGTTTAAAAAACTTATTATAAAGCGACGCTAATCTTAATTTAAGTCGAATCCTACCTGCATTGAAGAGAAAGCCAGGGAACATTGGATTAACACATAACCTTTCAATATGGAAGTTCCCTTTTATTTAGCCTACGAGATTGGAGTAGAGGCAAGTTTAACGGGCATTACCACAAGTATCCAAATGTCTATACTCTTATAGGGAATGAACGGATAATGGCCCTAAATTTTGGTCAAACCTTTCTTTGAATCTAGGTTCATAAAACTTGTATCATATTTAAATCAACTATCTTTTCAGATGATAATCGAACAATAGTATTTTATTTATAAATAATGTGGTAATTGAATTTAGGCTATATTTTATGAAATTTATAAAGGACCTACCTACTTACAGAGTACCTCATTTGGAATGCATTGGAAAATATTAAGCTCGGGTTTAGGAAGAAAAGTGTTCACTTTTTTATTACCTATATTTACAAAAGTATTGCTTCCTATATATTATAAGCTTTCACGCCTAAACCGCTAAACCGATTTTAAAAATTCGTTTAGGCTATATATAATGGTAAGCTCTGGCGTTACGAAATTTGTATAAATGAAAATGTGTAACGGAATGAAGGTGGACAGAACAGGGACTTACGGGAAAGGACATGCAGATTTCTTTGAATGGCATTGCAACGCATGCCGGGTACCAACTAGTTATAAATAAATGAAAGAATATTTCTTTATTAGAATCACAACATTTTTTTATTTACGCTAACCCAAAACGACCGTTCCTTCATCAGGGCAAACATATAAATACTATATTATATTTTTGGCCTGAGGAAGGAACGTCGTTCTGAAACCGATCGGCGTAAATAAAAAAATACGGTGGTTCTAACAAAGAAATATTGTTTCATTACAAAAGTATTTTTTCAACCAACCATTTAGCCTAAGGGCAAAAGAGTAGGTAACCAAATAATGAACGAAATACTTTTTTGGATAGGTAGTCTTAATATTTACAGTAGCGACGCCCCCAGCTGCACAACTGCACATAATCTATGTTTACACATCTGCAAAACTTATTTCACTGTAGCACGGGCGTAGCCAGTGGGAGGGTTTTGGGGGTTCAAACCCCCCTCTCCCCCCCGAAAAGTTAAGATATCAACATCAATAACATTAAAATAAGGAGAGGAGAGCGGCATAACTTATTTTATTACTAATTATTACACTAATAATGTATTTCGGATTCGCCCTCTCTACCACCCGCCGCCGGCCGTCTCTATCCAGCGATTGTGAATGCTCTCGAAGAACTCCAATCTAGCCACAATAAATAAACATCGCAGCAAGCTGCCCAAATGCTTAACACACTTCGATCTTCGAATTTTGTTATGTGCCTAGTGATTCTTCAAAAAGTCATGGGTCAAAAGTCATACATTGTCGCTATCAAAACAACTGCAAGCAGTTAACACCGACCTCATAACAGCATTCAGCCACGTGGACGATGTTATTAATGCTTTGCAACTGTTGAGAAATAAACTTAACGAAGAAACCTTCATATGTATTTATGAAGAAGCAAAGGTGATGCTCGAAGAAAATTGTGGTATACTGCAAATGCCACGTATCGTTGGAAGGCAACTGGATCGCTTCGGGTATATGCACTTATTACAAAATAAATTTATTCATCCCATTTCTAGAGCACACAATTAAACAATGGGGTATTTCCACGTGTTTTTTATTAAGCAAAAAATTACGATGACCACAGCATTTTTATTTTATTTTTATGTTGACGAATAAATTTTCTACAGCGAGTTAAAGTTTCCCATTTTGGAATTACCGCAAAAACGATGTTTTGGGGCGTGGCTATCGTGTTACGTCATGAGTGAGGACGCTCACTGACAGTGCTTATTTATAAATGCTAGTTCAGCTTAGCGACACTTGTGACGTCACAAACCCATTTCCCAACCATGTGCCGTTTTGATTTGATCAGTTTTAGATCGTTTTTAAAATCAATAACATTGAATGAAAACATAAAAATCAAACATTTTTAGTAGGATTATTAAAATCAGAAAAATAATCTTTAAATATTCCGTACATTTTCAACAGAATTCCTCGTTTGTGGAAATACCCCATTAATCGAGAGGACTCCAAAAATAACAATCGTACCTACATATTGATGAGTAGAAAAAGTAAGTTGATTATTAAGTTGTAGAAGAATACGAAATTATTTTTTTACTTTTTAGTGCATTTTTTTAAGTCGTTTTTTTGTTTTGTTAAATTTTTTGTTTAATTTTGATTCTTAGTGAATCTGAAGTACACTAACTAATTTGTCTGAATGTGGGTAGACCTACGAAGCGTGCTGCTCATATGAGACAGACATTACTTGACCATAACGACGTTACGATAGACTACTCAAAGATTTGGATAGCCTATAAAAGATTCGTCCGAGTATCATTAATTTGCTCCTAAGAATTGAAGAGTTCCGTTACTTTGTCAAGGATCGCGTAATCAGTACCTAACCAAACTCTCATCAAACTACCCTTGAAGTACATCCTTATAAAAAAAGAATCATCGAAATCGGTTGGCGTGATATTGAGTTATTCGTCCATTTGTCGCACACATACTTAATGTAAATTTAAGACTTATGTGGTTTTCTCATGGATGCCATTGTCAGAACTGGACTAAATTAAAATGGGACCACACGGGAAGCACCAGATTTTAAATAAAAAAGAATCATCAATATCGGTTCACCCAGTCGAAAGTTCTGAGGTAACAAACATAAAAAAAAAAAAAAAAAAAAATACAGTCGAATTGAGAACCGCCTCCTTTTTGAAGTCGAAAGAAAAACAGAAAATTAATTCTGTAGTGCAAATGTAATCAAATGAACCTTCTGTTTTTTTATACATATTTTTCACATAATATAAATGCACTTTCAGTTTTATTTTCTTGAAACCCCCCCCCCCCCCCTCCCCCGATACTTAAACCTGGCTACGCCCGTGCACTGTAGAGATAAACTAAAATAAAGTTAAGTTTTTATCTTAATTCATCCTTGAATATTCAATGGCTCAGATCTTGGTTTATTAGTGACTGAAAGGTCTTGTGTTTATTAGTGACTTCAGTTTTTTTTAAACGATTCAGAATTTGGATCGAACTTCTGTCGGTTTATCTCCTCACTGATAAACAAAACATGTTCGGAACGTTGCTTGAAGATACTTTAGCGGTGTTTGAATCTGAATAGTCACGTACATAACCAACTTCTTATTCCCTATCTTCTTCCCGTCCCACTATCTTCAGCCTCACAACATACCCCAATTGGGGATACCATAGTCTCACTGGCTCCAGACAAACGTTGAAATTTTTTTTACATTAACTCCTCTCAGGAGGTCCTAAAGAAACTAATTCCCTGGGGGTCCATGCCATCTTTGGGGATGCTGTGTGAAAGGTCTTTTTAAGTCTTTGTGAACACATTACTCCGAAGACAAATACTACATATGGACAAAGACGTTACCATAATCTGGTTCCATTTTTTTTTTTAAATTTAATTGAAAAATATATTAAATATATTCAAGAAACAAAAAATGCAAATCTAAAACACAAAATTCATACGTCGATAGTCAACAAAGGCATTGCACACTGCGGGTAGATAACATCAACAATGTAATAACATATACATATATACATATAGAAACATTACACCTTTAAATTTATATGACGAGAATGCCAACATTCTTATAAATACTAACCAGGAATTATTAGATTCATGGTCAAATAAAACTATTCACGCAAAACACTTCAATTATCTCAACCAAACGTATGTTGACAAACTTTCGTCAAACAAATGGTTGAGTATTGGAGAGTTGAGCGCAGAAATAGAAGGATTTATGCTTGCCATTCAAGATAGAGTCATTAATACTAAAAATTATAGGAAGCATATAATCAAAGATATAAATCAAATTGATGATTTATGTAGAAAATGTTTGGCTTTTCCGGAAACTATAGAACATATTATATATCGGGATGTTCTATATGAGCGCCGTCAGAGTATACATTTAGGCACAATCAGGTTTTAAAAATAATCCACCAAAGTTTGGTAATTAAACATAACTTGATTGACTGCCGTAATATAGTACCATATTATGAATATGAACAAAATTCATTTTTAGAAAATGAATTTTATAAAATATATTATGATAAAACTATACTAACAGACAGGACAATTAGTCATAATAGTCATAATTCATTTAAAATAATATATAGTATATTTGCGGCATGTTCCAGAGTGGAAGATACTATTAGTATCGCCCTGGTGTAAGACCACCATTCAGAATTGAAACGTTGCTTGAAAATGGCATTAGCCGTGTTTGGTGACCAGATCTGAATAGCCAGGTACTTCCCAACCTTCCTCTTCCCCACCTCCTTCCCCTCCCCACTAACTTCAGCCTCACAACATACCCCAATTGGGGATGCCATAGTCTCACTGGCTCCAGACGGGAGCAGTTGAGATTCTTGTGCGGTATTCACTGTAAAAAAAAAAAAAAAAAGACCTGATATAGTTTTACATGACAAAATTTTAAAAAATAGCTTATATCATTGATGTAGCTATTCCAAATTCCTGTAATATTCAAAAATCTGTTTCTGAAAAAATAAGAAAATATGTATACAGATTAAGGAAATGAGATTAAAAGAATTTGGCATTCTCAGACTATAAAAATATTACCATTTGTCATTTCGGCTACTGGCATTATACCTAGGTCTCTTATTCAAAATTTAGGCATATTAGATTTGTCAAAGAATTTATATATAAAAATACAAAAATCAGTAATTTTAAATACATGTAGGATTACAAAAGATTTTTTAAATATTTATATTGATGGATCAGTAGGATTTATAGGTTCAATTAGAAATTCCACAGAGCCGAACCCTCTGATATGAAAATATCTGGAGTCGGTGAATTATCTTCCCATTTGGTCTCTGGTAGGTTGACATGTTGTTCTTGTATTGTTTTGTATTTATAATACTTATATAGTGCAATTGCATAGCGTGGTTTGACTAGATGATCATTTGGGAAGTGTGTGAAAGGGTTTAGTTTTTCCTGTGGGGAAAATTTAACCCGAACATTTAAATATGGTGCGTAGATAATAAGAGTATAAGAGTGAATCCATCCCACCCACTGCGGTGCACGAGAGCATCCACGAAAAATTTCTGTGGTCAAGAGAGTCCAGTTGGAGAGCTCAAAGACATAGACCGCAGAGAGTCCAGAACAAACCTCAGTCCGTTAATACGTGCACCCCTGCTAATTCTCCAAATGTAGCAAACCACTTGCGACTCTGTGGTATTCACATAAAAACGGGCTGAATAGATGCTTCTAGTGTAGGCGCGGTGCGGTGAAAAAGAAGTACTAAGTTATGATAATACCACCCATGAAACAATGTCGATGACAGAGACCAGAGACTGTCTTGCGTTATGTTATGGTTTACTTTGGGAAATTTATCTTGGTCCACTTAACCACTGGGGAGAAGAATAATAATAGCTGCTTCTCAGGCTCCGCGTTATTTAATTATTTTTTTAATTGCCTGAATACTCAATTTAATTTGCAGTAATAAACATTGTTGTGATGGCGACCAATTTTTGGGTTACCGTGTGCTGAGTTAATGCCGCTTTCTTAGCTGGATATTCTCACTCGCCCAGTTGTTGAACCACACGATGTTATCGCCTCTCATCAGATGAAAAGTGTAATAAATTGAATTAAGAGGTAAACACAAACGTGTACATTTTTTAAATTCTTTTATTTGTATTCATTGGTGACGATAGTGCCAACCAGTGGCGTAACTATAGCGTGGCAGGGCTGGCAAAATGCCATGGGCCCCGCGGGGCCGGGGCCCCGGCGGAAGAATGAATTTAAAAATTTAAAAAAGGACGCAAAGAGTGTAGCAGAAAAATGGCCTATCAACCCTGAATTTTCTAAAACTTGTCAGAGGAAGGGGAAACGCCATTTGACGAACTTTGCGACGATGAGCGTCTCCAAGATCAGGAAAGATTGTTTAAAGTGAACATATTTTATCGAGTATTGGACATCATTATTAATCAACTGACATCGCGTTTCCTTCAAATGAATTATTTTTTTTCCAATGTCAGTGTTTTGAAACCTGCCACATTGCAAAATTTGAATAACACTGATCTCCTTAAAAAGCTCTAGAATTTGTTGATGTATATAAAAAGAGACATATCTGAATTATTTGCCAGGAAAATTCTCAGTTTTCGATCCAAATTCAGAGACGAAATAGAAAAGGCTTCGTGTATTAGAGAACTTGCTGATTTATTATTAATAGAGAATCGTTTTATGTCGTGCAGCTTTAAAGAAGTATGTATTGCATTAATGTTATTTGTTACAATTCCTCTTACTACTGTAAATATGTTCAAATGTTTTAAACAAACTTTCCGGATCTTGGAGACGCTTATCTTCGCAAAATTCTTCAAAATGGGGTTTCACTGTCCTCAGACAAGTTTTAGAAAATTCAGGGATGATGGACCATTTGTGTGCTGAAAGATCATTTTCGAGACTAAAATGATTAAAAACCTATTTATAAATAAAAAAATAGGAAACTCAATAAGGCAGGCTACGTAACTTGGCTATTCTGTCTATCGAAAATTCTATTGCCCGATATTTAAACTTTGATGACGTTATTGATACTTTTGCGGAACAGAAAGCTCAGAGAAAAGAATTTTATTAATAAATATCTTGTTAAGATTTAATTTTTATATCATTTTAATATGTAATACCTATGCTTTTGAAAATAAAAATTATTAGATATTTAACAAAAATAAACACAATATTAGTAAAACTGTTAGGTAACTTCATAAGTGATTTATTAAAATTCAATTACAACGTGACGATTTTTACTTGGTGGGCCCCATTCGATGAATTTGCCACGGGCCATGGTATAGTTACGCCACTGGTGCCAACACTGTCAACAATGATAGTTAAATGCTTAGATGAAGGTTCAATGAGAACACCGCAGAAGTGTCCCAAATGCTCGCAGCCAGAGTGACTAGACATCCTCAATAGGCCACTTGCATGGATTTCATAACGACTTGGAAAAAATCGTGTGGATAAATCTTTTTACTAAGATTACGAAAATGTTAGTAAAATTTTTAGAATTGTACAGTTTTTTATTTATTTTTAAATAAATAAATCTATTATTTGGGCTCGTGACGTCACTACATGAAAATGTCCCGTCTCCGAAAATGTTCCTATAAATATTGTAAAAATCCACACTGATTTTTTTTTTATATGGCATCACTTTGATTTCAGGCGAATTTTGAATCCGTTCTCTAGATTTATTGTTTGTTCTCTGCGAACTTATCATTTGGTTTGAATTTTTGACAGATGTTATGAAGAGAGCACCGTACATTTTAGATATCGGTACGTGTTTTAGAGGTATAATGGTTATGGTGCTGATTTTATCAAAATCAAATTTTATAATATTCTTCTTATTATTATAATTTACAAGTACAAGTATATTACATTGGATTTATTAATGTAGACGTTGTACATTACGATGATTTATGATCAATAAGATGGATCAAGGAAAAAAAAATTATGAGATGTAATATTTTTGGTATGCCTCATTCCTGTGCCCTTTCATGTTGAAAACGTTCTTTTTTTAAAAATGATTTTCGGCTATGTAATTATCGTTTTTTCGCACCTATAAAATTATGTCCCGTCTTTCCGGTTTATAAAAAATGGTCTGATTTTTCGGATTGAAATTTTCAAAAAATCCCCAGGGTTTCAAAAATACGATTAAAAAAAAATACAGAATGTCTTAGAATATTTGCCTAAACCGGATTTTTTTTTAAATGTGATGCAAGTGGCCTATTGGGGTATATTGTGAGACTGAAGGGAACGGGGAGGAGAAGATGGTTAAAATAGTGATGGTAATTTACTTGTTAATTAGAGTTGCTTACAAAATTGGACCAAAGCTATTTCAAATAACATTTCGATTTTTAATGGTGGTCTTTCACCAGGACGACAATTAAAGTATCGGCACCATTGACCTATGATGGCACCCTCGAAGGTGAATATTTATTAGCGCACGCCGGGATTCGCACCAGCTAGCGTCATCAAGTTTCTTATCCGAGGATAAGATGGTTATCACAACCAATGCCAAATTGTAAAGATTGTGAAAGTTTGCCTGTTGTATGCTGATGATGCGGTTCTGATTTCTAACACCATGGAAGATCTACAGTCTCTAGTATCTAGGATGAACGAAGTATGTATGAAGAATGAGTTAATGATGAATGTAAGTAAGTCTAAAGTCATGGTGTTTGAAACGGAGAGTACGAAAACAGTATGCAACATAGTTGTGAATGATGAATACTTGGAGCAGGTGGATGAGTTTGTGTATCTGGGTAGTATGTTTACGAGAGATGGGAAGGCTGAAAGAGATATTGAAAGAAGGGTGAATGCCGGTAACTCCATTAATGGTGGACTGAATGCCGTTGGCGCTAATAAAAAACTGTCAAAAAAAGCGAAGCTAGCAGTCCACAATGGAGTCCTGGTACCTACCCTGATGTATGGCAGTGAGGCATGGAACTGGCAGAGGAAGGATGAAAGTAAACTGAATGCTGTTGAAATGAGATCCCTGAGACGTATGTGTGGTAAAACAATGTATGATCGTGTGAGAAATGTGGATATCCGCAAAGAATGTAAGGCTGATGTAAGCATAATGAGTAAGATTAAGAAAGGGACCCTCAGATGGTTTGGGCATGTAGAGCGAATGAACGAAGGAAGTAGTGTAAGAAGAATATACGACGCGAATGTGAATGGTAGAAGAAGTCGGGGACGCCCGAGGAAGACATGGCACGATCAAGTTAATCAGATACTTGAGTCGGGTCATGTCAAAAGTCAGAATAATAGAAGAGAATGTATGAGACGATGTATGAATGTGAGTGAGGCAAAGAGTGTGTGCCAAGACCGAGTTGTTTGGCGGTCCGTCCTCTCTGCCTACCCCTGCGGGGAAACGGCGTGATGGTTAGTTAGTTAGTTAGTGAAAGTTTGAATGGTACATTTTGATGCAAATTTTGAGAGAATCATAAAATGTACCTTTAATAAATACATATCTGCCAAACTTTTCAAGGTAAAATAATCTAGGTATGTACCATGAGAAATCATTGATTCAGAGATGATAATAATCAATAATAAAGCAAACAAATCAATGTAATACAATACAAGGCTTGAAGAAACCGTCATGTCCCTTTCTTTACCAGTTGATTAAACTCGTAAGCCAAGCTTCTTCTCCCACCCATCCCTTTGCACGTGTTCCTCAATCTTCTCCTACCCATCATATTGCACGTGTTCCTCGATCTCAAAAATTGCCCCTGCAATACATACCTCTCATTCACTGACCGACAGGAGTAAGTACCTACTCTTGTTTGGTGTGCGAAAATTTTAAGAAAATTCCTGTGCTTAAACGGTTATTATTTTTAAAACAAAGAAATATGTGCTCATGATTAACCAATGATTTTCTGTTCAGTTGTGGTGCATTCTTTAAAATAATTATTGAAAAATTGTCGAAAACACAAGAAAAACCTTTTAAAATAATATTTAGAAAACTGCGCCCATAACCATGTGCCTCTAAATCGATAGTTTTCTTATATATATTTTTTGGATTCTAACACACATTTAGAAAATAATGGATAGTTTTTCGAACTTACAGTGTTCAAAGTTATTATTAGCACAATCTAGTAAGGTACTTCATTCTTATGTTAACCACTCGGACCCATACGTTTGTTTTCACGATAAAATAACATTACCAGACATGTGTATAACGTATAAGGCGTACCTGACTTATTAATGCAATAAGTGCCTTGTGGGCGTGTTTCGCGATCCAAACATATGCCCAGTTCGGGCCTATATTTCCATATAAAACTGTGTTTTCGAAATTCAAATGGAGATGGAGATCTACGATTTCAGGAGAGTGTAAGTGAGACGAAATGCTGGGTGGTTGGGCTAAATGGGACATTTTTGTTTCCATTAAAATTTGTATGGAAGGCACTTCTAGTATTATGTTGTTTATTCTATGAGTTATTGTTTGGATTGCGAGCAGGAAACGCAAAATGATAATATTTATTTTTCTTGTGAAATATTCTGAGACAGCTGCGAAAACAAATTGGAAAATAGTAAGCATTTGCTATAATTACGATACAGCAGAAGTGCGGGAACAAACGATTGTAAAATATTACACACTTACTTGTTGCATATTTTAAGTACATAGGTTCTGAACAGATAAATTAAATATTAAGTTCTTAGGTACCCGTGTCTCCTAGATTAAAACCAAGTCGACACCGATTTAAAAATTTATTCGATACTTTGTTCGGCCATCTTGGATCACTGGAAGCCGGTTTGCCAGTTTTTGCCCCTTTGGAAATAAAATTTTACGTTGCCCAATAAAAAAAGTGTCCAAAGATTTCATCAACCTCTATTCAACAACTATTAATTTTGCTCAAACAACGATCGATGTTGGCAGATCTCCTTTCCAAAAACAACGATTAATCGTATAACTGGCATTCTGAGAGTTAAGGCGATCCAATAGTTCAGGAAAAAATCGAAATCGGAATTCACGCCCTTTATGGGAGGAGTTTAAAAATGCTTGAGAAAAAGCTTTTGTAAAGGTTGGAAAAGGTATTTGAGATTTTTTTTTACATGTTGATTTCGTAAAGGCCTGTTAAAAATATTAATTCCTGTTTTACGCATTGTTTATTGTAAGAAAACTGAAATTTAAAATTGATTTCACGAAACTAAGCGACGCGGAGTAACACAACTGTCTCCCGCGCCGATTGGGGCGTGACTGATGCGAAAAAGGTGTTGTCCAGTGCATGGTTCTTGTGCCCATGCCATAAGGGTCACTTCAAGAATCCAAATTCGTAGAGTGCGGGCCGTATTGATTGATGTCAAAAATATCAACAAGAAAATGCATATTTTATTTTATTTTGCGGAAGTTCGGGTGTAAATATCATTTTTTTTTGCGATCATTAAAAAAGAAACTAAATTTGCCACATTATACAATAAAACCAAATCCGAAAAGGGGTTTATAAATGGTAGAGTTTGGACTTGAAAGTGTTTTTTATAGACCTTATACTTTATTTTTTTAAAGGCTTTTTAAAAGACTTATAAAAAAATGACCGATACTTTTAAGAGCCAAGGTATGTTCTATACACAGTATTTAATTGAAACATATATAATACTTCTAAGCTATCAAAATTTCAAAACAAAAACATGTGATTTTGTATGATTTTGCATTATTTAGTACGGATTCATCTTCAGCAAAAATTATTAAAATATTATCCATATTGTACTTGTATAATTTTAATATGGTTCTTTGTTTTAATAATGGATATGCGTAATTAGATTTGATTTTACGAGGGAAAGGAAGTAAGCTTCTAATCTCTATTTAAATTGGAAGCAATTTGTCTTGTTTGTCAACCGAAAAGTAGGTTCGTGTATGCCGTCAAGGCCGAAAGAACTGATGCCTGAAAAACATAAGTTATGCAGCAAGATATGAGTTGGAAGGAAGACTTTGGTCTATTCAGGGCCATTGACACTTCTAAACAATAGAAATAAACGCATGAATACGGATATATTTAGCGATTTCTTATATGCGATAAACTGCCTATTATCTGCATACTCAAAGTGTCAGATTTAAGGTCATAAGATATTTTATAGCGATAAAGTATCTAATTGTGGTAAAAATATAAAAAAAATGTTCAATTGTTTTTATTTTATTTATATAAATTTGTTTGATGGTGGCGTGATCATTTAATTGCGTGCATACTTGAAAATTGTTTTTCGATAGCGTGACTATCTTCACAACAATAGTCTGTTAATAAAATATTTACTTTATCAATTAAGTGGCAGTTTAAATTCTATGTATATTGTGATTTTCTACTGATTTGGGTTTTGGTAAAAACACCGGCACATATCAGCAATAGGTAGGTAATCATACCTCTATATCAATTATGTTAAATGCGAAGGAGAAAATTCTAAAAATGCGACAAATATGATACCCAGATTGAAAATGACCATAATTAATGTTTTCCAATACAAAAATAGCGTCCATAATTTCTCCGTAGGAAAGTTCTAAATTTTATAGGAAACTGATGCATTCAATGAGCCCCAATAATGTGTGATGTCATACAGCGTCCATCATCTGTTTTGGTGATGCATACCGTATGTAATGCACAGACATCTGTCCTGATGATGCACACTGTCCAAAACGTTGACTCAAGAAGTAGCGCAACACGGCTTAATACCCCAAAAATAAATAACGATAACACCGGCCGTGAAAATCTAAAATCATATCTGAAAATATATCCGTAAATATCTGAAAATCATATCCGTTAGGCCGTGAAAATCTAAAATCATATCTGATAATATAAGTTCACCAAGAGGGATATTTACGTCCTTCAAGTTGCTCCCTGGTGGAACTACGGCAAGACAAGCCAAGAAAATTACTGGTATACCGGCCCATTTTCACACTTTACACTGTGGTTTATTTTAACGTGATGTGCGTGAGAATACCCGAAGACTTATCGTCAGTCAATCAACATACTTTTATTGAGAGCAAGGGCAAACATTTACCTCTTTTGTTAGCCGACACCCGATACCTATGTGTGACATGTGAAAGAGTCACGTTGGAAAGTGTTCTAGAATTCTATCTGCATAATACGAGGGCAGTTAAAAGGTATTGCATAGAATTAAAATTGCCCAGTTTTGATCAGGATCGCATTAGGTTGTGTGGTTCTGGAGCGGCGCTGGAGAAAAAAAGGTCAAGATTCCACGGACAGCCTACATTGTGCAATTTAGCATTTAACTTTGTGTATTTCTTTTTTCGCAAAGTCAGCTACGTTTCACAAGATACCCAGGACAAAATCCAAACACGACCAATTAATTACTAAGCCAATTTATTAGCAAATCGCAAGAAATTGACCTGCAACGTCGTGCATTTTTTATGTATTACCTTTAATAATTTGTTCAGGTTTCCGTATTGCATCGTGGTATCATTGCTATTTTCTGTCTAAATCAATTTATTTGCATTTTGTCAAAAGTTGAACTGTAATATCATGCCTTTTTTTATTTATCAAATAATTAATTCACGTTTTTTACTATACGCATGCCGCTGGTAGATCCGTTAAAACCTCTACAACGCACTTAAAATGAAGTCATACCACGGACATATGAATATACAAGTCATACTAAATAATGCAAAATCATAAAAAATCATATGCTTTTATTTTGAAAATTTGATCACTTAGAAGTATTATAGATGCTTCAATTAAATACTGCGTGTAGAACATTATCTTGGCTCTTAAAAATATCGTCATTTTTTAATGTCTTTTAATAAGCCTATAAAAAATAAAGTATTAGGTCTATAAAAAACACTTTCAAGTCCAAACTCTAATATTTGTAAAACCCCTTTTCGGGTATGGTTTTATTGTATAATGTGGCAAATTCAATATATTTTATAATAATAGCAAAAAATATATATATATTTACGCCAGAATTTCACAAAATAAAATAAAATATGCATTTGTCGCTTTGTTTTGTTTACGTGAGTAAATACGAATAAAGTGGGAGGAATTCGGCAAAATAAAATGAACCTTAATATGCGAAAGCATCATATCATAGAAGTTAAAACGGAGCTGTCAGTGGCAGAATCCTTTTATGAGAACCGCGCTAGAGTCCCGTCCCAACTGCCTGGTACCAGTAGGTCTATGGCATCCCAAATTACCTAGTTTGTTATTTATTCGTTTATTGGTAGAGGGACCGGTGGAGCGGTAGGAGGTGAGAAAGGTTGGAAGGTGCTCCGATAAATCACACATCAAACGGAACTTCGGTAGTAATTACGCATTGTTAGGGAGTGAACCAGAGGGTGAATAATATCACCGTACGGGCACTAAAATAAAGGGGAAGTGCAGTGACGTCATTTCCGGTCTCGCCCGGGGAGGAACTTCCGGTCTGGAGGCGCCCAAGCGGACACGTCATACTACACTACACTTGGCACTTGGAACTTGGCCCGCCATACGCCATAAGCCCACACAGTTTGTACAGTATTATAGACAGAAGATGTCAGCAGGTGTGATGTCAGTTAACCTGTTAAAAAAAAATTATTATATTTCCGAAAGTTATCTTTTACATTTGTAAATACGGTTTTACCTATCTAAAGCAGCAATTATTAAGTCAACTTTTTTAACCTTCGAAAAATAACTTAAAGATTTTAATGCAGGTATGCAGTTTATTTGAATTATTTTTAAATTATTCACGTAACAAGACAATGAGCTCGTATCTTAAGGCTCTGCAACCGGAATCGAAAAGAAGAAGATGGAAAAATACGAAATTACGAATGTTAGAGGAGAGCGCTAACATTTACAGCGACAAAATCGATGCGAAAATGTTTAATAAAACACGGCTCGTTTAAAATAGAGCAAAAATCTCGTGGGCATTATCTTAAACAGCATTTAAAGAAACACTGTGAATCTTTTCATACATATAACTTGTAAAATAACTGAAACAAACGTGTTTATAATAATTATTGGAGCATACTTTGCGATTTTTTTCTATCGAGGGAATTTTATATAATTTACGTTTCGGCGCGGGCAAAGTCTAGATATTATCTTCAAGAATAACGTATATTTTTTTAAGAGCTTTAAAACTTACTGTGTTTAAGGGAAATATGTAATAAATCGGTAGAAATCCGGGTTGCGGGCCCTTAAGAGCCATTAACCAGCGGTCGAGAATTTAAATTTCGTCGAACGATGATCTTGCGATCGTACCCTTGCAACTGTACAGGGCGGTTCCGATGACAAAGATTAATTATTCTCCATACCAGCATTTTAACATAATAACTCAATGTCGATTTTATTTCATTCAAAATTTGCTTTGATAAATTCCTACATTCAAAAATGCTCAAACTCGTGATGATAAAACTATTAAAATTATGTACTTCTTGTAATTATTTTTTTAACATAATTTTTCAATAACGTTTAAGCAAAATAAGAATGTCATTTTTTATATTAGTTTGTAAGACCGTAAATAAATAGACAAACTGATGTATTTTCGTCACAAAACGCGGGCGCGGAACTTTTTTATGATTTTATTTGAACCAAAATAAAAATTCTGAAAAGTAGCTTTCTCAAATAATGTATTGATTTATTTTACTGCATGGTTATGTATATGATTTGAAATGTATGTTGTATTATACAAAATTTTGTTTGAAAATTTAACAAATCTGCCAACGACCTACGGAAAAACCTGGTTGTACTAAAAATAAAAATATTTTCTCAAAATTTAAAACATAGCTTTACTAGATAAAAAAACAGTCTCTCGAAATCAATTTCTATTTTTTGTGGAAAAGAGTCAATACGTCTAAAATTTGATTTAAAAATGGCATATTTCCGGTTTTGTCTGGTTATTCCCTCTTAAATATTTATCTATCTCCGAGAATATTTTCCAACGTTTCATTGTATCATAAATCTTCGACCGGATCATGCGCGGATATCATACAAAAATATTTCCTTAAATCTAAAATCATTAATTTGGGAGGCCAGTACGGGTAACGCCGTTAAGAGAACCATTTTTTTTTATTAATTTTTTAATTTTTTTTTTAAATTTCATTTTTTTTCAATTACGGTCCGGAACTTAGGTTTTATAAAGGTGTACATTTTGATTGTATTTTGGTTAACTTGATTTTTAGATTTGAATATAAAGCATAGTGTTTTTCTTTAATTTCTGACACCGTTTAGATATTTTTTCTTACCATGAGTAGGGGAAACTTAACGATTTCTAAAGTACCTACCTATCTGAGTTGTTCCCAAAAGCATACAAATTAGCCTGAGGGGTTAAGTAGTGTTTACGAAAGAAGAAGACAATTTACCGGGAATACATTTTTGTTGCACTCAAATCCATTTCTAAGACATTAAATAAATATTAACAGATCAATAAAACGCTTTAGCATTATTAATGTGTTAGGGGTAGGTATATGAGGATATTTATTTAGAGCCGTTTTCATCAAATCCTTTAGTAATAGTAATAGCGCTATTTTGCATTCCGGTAGGTTGGGTAAATGACATCTGCAGTGGCGTGCAGGCAATAAAGGCTGAAAAGCTGTGCCTACCAAAACCATTGAGGAAATAAAATATTTTTTGAGAAAATTGTATTTTTTTCCAAAAATTTATCAATGTTTTGTACCTCACTATTGTTCTACATTGATAAATTATTTTCCTTATGACAAATTTAAACTTTTTTGCTAAAATTTTTGCTTTTTTTTCAAATATTCAATGCCCCTTAATGGATTATACCCGTAGGTACTTGAAAGATGAATTGTTACTATTTTCGGTTTATTATGTTTTGCTCATTTCTAATGTTCTATCTACAACTTATGTATATAGTATATACTTTTAAATATGGTTTTATAAAATTGCCCTATCTCTTCTTATGAATATGGTACAATTTATATTCTTATGATTGAAAGAACGCTATGAATTGTTTAATTAATTTTAGATTAGAAAATAAAATAAATTATTATTATTCGACTTCACTCTGTTACTTTTTAAATAGTTGTAATACATAAGGTCTCCTCTTCTACACACAGGCAATATTATTATGTTGTAATAAAAATTATTGGAGAAATAAAAAATAAATATTACACTCAACCTTCTTTCACATTAGCTCCTCACAGGAGGCCCTGCGGGAAAAAAATCCTTCAGGACCTTTAGTCATCTTTGGAGAGGTTTGTTTTTCAAGTTTGTTAGTTTATCATTTGTGGAGGATCTTTTTGAGGAAAGGAAGGAGAATTCTGGGAAGGAAAAATGTATGAAGGGTGGGTAGGAATCTGGGGATCAGTGTGTCCAGGAGTAACAGACGTATGAATCCATTCATTCAACAGCGGTGCAAGGAAATGGGTCGAGAGAATAGAGGAGAGGTAATAGCTGGAGAGGTCTTTCTCAACCAGTCTTTCATCCGCTGCCAAGACATGAATAAACCTTACCCCATGAACCCGGGCACCTCTGTTAAGTCACCAAACGGCGAACCACTTGGGGTGACGTGTAGCAAAGGTGTTGGTTAGCTAATAAATTGCTTTCTTTGGTCACACATCAATGCACGCCACTGGCACTGTGCACTAGGCACTGGGCAGTTGTAACCAGATAGGGGAGGTAAGTAGTAATTAATTCTGGTTCCTTGGTTACGATTGTTCAAACACGCAAGGAAAATCGATACAGGATTGTAAGAGAGGTAACTTAAATTCAACCACGCATGAAATTATTAAAATATTTAATGCGTGAAAATATTAATGGAATGAGTTAACTAAATATAAGATGTTCGGTATCACTCACAAGCAAAACAATGGTTTAAAAAAAATATATAATTAATTATTGTTATTCACTCTCATCCACAATAATTGCAGCAGCACCATAAACCATTATCACTACCACCATATTACCAGAAACAACGAAAGCGCGTGGATCTTCAAACGCGCCCCCCTCAACATTCGATATTTTTCAAACCCATTTCGAAAGTCCAGTTATCATATATTTTTTCTCTTCGCTTATTCTTTTTTTTATGAGTTCAAAATTGTAGTTATTAACTAAAGCTTCTACGAGGAATTCAATAACACTTGTTTCATTCAATAAATAATATGTTTATATAATTAATCAATGTAATATGAAATTATGATATGAACTAAATTTGTCAATTTGACTGGCCTAAAACAGGATCCATTCCTAGTTGGCTAGTCAAAGTTTCCATATATGTTTCATTGTATAATTTTATGTGAAATAAATATTATTATTATTATTATTATTATTTCATATATTCCAGATATTTTACTGTGTGTTTTTTGCTTTCTATAAATTCTTGTCCCCACCTTTACTTACCTTCCCACGGTAGGTATACGTCGTGACGTGGGTTCTAGAACAAAAATGAAACGTGATACACGATAACGTAATAACTAGAATAACGTCTCTAAGAAATTATTAACTTTGCCGTGTTGCTTTTACTTAACTTTTGATAGCCATTTTTAATTTATTTGGCGCACCAATATTAATCGCGCCCGGGATTACTTACACGATTCCCCGCCCTTATTTCGCCTCTGAATCCATACGCAAAAAACCTTTCGTTTTAATTTGCGAACCATGGCATCTTACCCATTTGTTGCAAATATTGTGACCAAAGCCAAAGACAATTATCTTAAAATCCAATTGCTTGTCCACGCTGAAGGCAACTTTCGCATGACCAAATAAGAGACGCCTTTATTCAAATGGACAAAAGAATTTTTGCGATGGCATTTGATATTTCTATTTACTTTAGTTGAAATTACGGAAATGGTCGGTTATTGGCTAACAATAAAAACCATGCGTGGGAAATCTTTTATTGTGACTGGAAATTAATGAAATTTTTGTTTTTGTGATTGCAATATAATGCCTTTTTTAATCGAAGTTACAAAATAAATGCGGAATTTGTTTTTTTTATGTTTTTTTTTTAGAGGGTGATACAACCTTTTTTTCCCTTCAAGAGCAAAACTTGTTCAAAAAGCGGAAAACGTAAGAATAATCTAAAAGGGATCGAAATGAAAATGACGTCTAAAAGGGATCGAAATGAAAATCTAGTCTCTTTCAACGGAAGCTATCTTCCAAACAGGCCCTCCATTGATATGCTTGGTATAACTCTAAGTGACTCACGTATGGGGGCTCCATCGAAGCCAGAGTAAAGTTAGCCTCCCAAAAACTGGGCGTACTGTACAGGGCCCGCAGATACTTTAATAGTACACAACTGCTAACCCTGTACAAATCACAAGTGCACCCCCACGGTTGAATTTGGCAGCCACCTCTGGTCTGGAGCTCCAAAATACCTGAAAAATACCCTCGACTCTGTGCAGAAACGGTCGGTCCGTTTGATAGATTCTCCCATCTTAACAGACGGATTGCAATCTTTAGAGCACAGGCGTCGGGTGGGAATGCTATCCTTGTTCTACCGGTATTACAAAGGAAGATGCTCCGAGGCACTATCATCATTGATACCTTCGGCACCGGTGCATAGTCGGGAAACGCGCCAAACGCGTGCCCAACATTTGTACACAGTTGACATTTGTCACATGAGAACAGGTCGTTTCTTCGACTCATTATTGTGTTCAACAGCTCGTATGTGGAATGATTTGCCAGCCTCTGTGTTTCCTCTTTCCTACAACATGGGTCTCTTCAAGACCATGTTCATTCCTTCCTCTCCTCAAAAAGGCCCTGAGGTGTTAGTTACACCTTTTATAACTCGAGAATGGCTGGTCCAATTTTTATGATCTTTGGTTTGTTGGATTAGTCTCCCGCCCGAATAGCAGAATAACTATTTAAATAACGTAAAAATTCACGAAAAACGTAATTATGAAGAAAATTCTTTTCCTCATACATTTTGTATGGAACGAATTCTCATTTTTTGAAAGAGCTACGGGAATATTGTGATAAGTACAATATTGAGTAGTGATAGTATTCCAAAAATGCGCTGATTGTTTTGCTTTTGTTCTTAAACATAGTATAATGCTGCCCCCTTTTCTTACACACTAAATGTCAACAGTCGAAAATGGGACAAACGGTGAACGTATCGTATGTTTGCACCCCTCCAAAGGAAAATTACAATCTACCTATACTAATATATTATAATAAAACGAATATAAAACTTTATTCCACTTAATTTTATTCGACCGTAACCGGTTTCATCTCGTCAAAGCCATCTTCAGACGAGCTGAAACCGGTTACGGTCGAATAAAATTAAGTGGAATAAAGTTTTATATTCGTTTTATTATAATATATTATAATGGAATTCCATTATGAAATATCAATCTCAAAAATAGAAATATACTAATATTATAAATGCAAAAGTGCGTTAGTTTGTTTGTTAGGCTTTCACGCCTAAACTAAACCGATTTTAAAAATTCTTACACCAATAGAAAGCTACATTATCAGTGAGTAACATTGGTTGTATATAATAGTAAGCTCTGGCGTTGTGAAAATTGTTAATATGTCAAATAAATTTACTGACAAAAGCGAGTCGTTGTCGTGGAAACGATGTTGGGAGGAGGGGGGGAACGCGGAAGGGGAGTTCGCGGGACGGGGGATGGGGGGGGAATAGAATGGGGAGAGGGAAGGTGGAGGAGGAGGAGTGGGAACGCGAGAGGGGAAGGGGACGCGGGAGAGGAAGGGGAGGCGGAAGGGGAACGGGACTAATGGAAAAGGACACGCACGGAGAAACAATGTCTTCATTAAATGGCACAGCGACGCATGCCGGGTACCAGCTAGTGGTTAATGATCAATATATGTTTACAAAAATTAGAAATAAAAAGAGCTCGGGTATACTAATACTAATGCGAGTGTATAAAGTAGAATAATAAAGTTTTATACATTTATAGAGTTAGATATCATACGTAAATATATTATGTAGGCAAACCTACAAATATGGATAGAAAAGAAAAGAAAAAATTAGAATGAACTAGGAATATCTAACATTGTAGATTCTTAGTATTTTTCTAATGTTTGCCGGATGAACGGTAGAATTATTCGATTTTATTGGCTCTAGATCAGTCAGTGATGATCCACCTTTTATTTGACGGCCAATTTGTGCATTTCCGTTTTGATTGCAGGCCGCAGACCGTAGGCTACATACAGCTTGACATGGTTAGCTTTGCAGTCGGTGGTGTCGCAAACCTTATTTATGATTTGTAAAATTATAATTTTCTAAGACAACTTTCATAGAAATCAAAAAGAAAGCGCCATTTCCACGGCCAAAAAGAAATGACGATTTTTATCATTCTATAATATTAGATCGTCCTACTTGCAATTTTAGGAACGCGTGAGGGGAAGGGGATGCGGGAGAGGAATAGGAGGCGGAAGGGGAACGGGACGAATGGGAAAGGACAATATCTGGAGAAACAATATCTTTATTAAGGTTCATAGCAACGCATGCCGGGAACTCGCTAATATTTTATAAAATGGAAACCTTTAAAATGCATCAAGTTTTTTCTACACTTAGTTTAACGACGAAATTTTTTCTTCATATATTTTTATATATAAGAAAAATCATTAATTTTTGGGGATCGCTGGCAACGGTTAATATGCACTTTTAAAAAAAAAACCTTTTGATTCACCTTAATTACGTTAAAAGGCAACTATTTGCATTGGGGGAAGTGGAAAATATTTCATTCTAAATTTCATTACGTAAAATTAAAATTAGCTTTCGTCTTGTGAGATTGTACGCCAGAATCACAAACCATATTACACAAACCTAGCGTAGCCGCTAAACTACTTGAAAACTGGGATGTTTTTCTTGCCTTGACGCGAGTAGGCGTTATAAAGGGGCACTTTCTTTTGTATCACAAACCATGTTACACAAAAATATTTTCCACTTCCCCCAATGCAAATAGTTGTCTTTTAATGTAATTAAGGTGAATCAAAAGATTTTTTCAGAAAAAAGTGCGTATTAACCGTTGACAGTGATCCCCAAAATTTACCGAAAAATCTTATTATTTAGAGCGACTAATTCAAAACATTGAAGAAAGGCTGAAGAGTTCCTCTAAACGCTTTTGCAAACGATTATATATTCTTTACTGCAACATTTTTTATGTTTTATTTAATCGAGTGGGAAGTACGAAAAGGCTAGTAAGCCACACGAAATGGGTTCGCGGTCCGCGGTCCGCGGTTTGTTTATCGCTGCATTAGATATCCAATATATGTTAGTTGTAATATTGTTACAAAAAAAAAAACAACATTTAATTCTTGCATTTTGATATTGAATAAATTACTTTCTAATGAGTATATGCTTCTGTAACACGTAATGCTTATTAGACGAGGAACATAAAAATAAAGTGCCATATGAAAAGGATAATAACATAAAACATAGGTTTTATACAACACAGTGTACATTATGATGTAATGGTAATGATGAAAGCTTTTAATTTTTTGTTTATCTCTGCAATAATGCATCACGTCGTGCCGTGGTAAATGATGATTAGTTGAGGGTAAGACAATCATCATTTAAATCTCTTTGCGAACAGATAAAACCTATCCACAACTCTGACGACAGTTCACTGGTCGGATTAAATCAACATTGCATTCGCGACACTTCTGAATTTTATTCATGTTGACTTGATGGGTACCAATAAGTAATATTTTACCTATAATATGATTATAAGCTACTATCTTCTGACTCGACGAACTTCGTACCGCCTCAGAATCAATAACTGTTGAATTAAATTAAGTTAAAAATTAAACAATGAAGCAATTATCGATGCACCACTGTCCGTGTTTTGTCAGTATCAGAGATGGCGTTGTGTACGGATTTATATTTTTTGTGATTTTCTTACTTCCGCTTACTACGGGAATTTTTGAAAGGAAGCGGGTACAGGTGCCGCCGCCCCGGGAACCATTTATTGGATAACCAACACCTCTGCCATAGGTCACCCCAAGTGGTTCGCTACGTTTGGTGATTTAGCAGGTGTGCCCGGGTTCATGGGTGACTTTTGTGCGGGTCTTGGCGGTGGATGCGTCTGCCCGCCTGCTGCGTGGCGGACCGGATCGAGAGAGACTGGTTGAGGGAGGCCTTTTAACCTTTCCAGCCGGATTCTCTCAACCAATGGGTCTAAAGAGTCCGGCTGGAAAGGTCAATTCCGGTCAAGGCAATGGCCTTGCACAGCAGTTGGAGGGATGGATTCACTCCCGGATACACTAACCTCCAGATTCCTACCCACCCCTCATGCCTTTTTCCTTCCCAGAATTTCCTTTCCTACCCTTCCTTAAAAAGACCCTCCACACAGCATCCCCTAAGATGACATAGGTCCTGAGTGGAGTTTACGCAAAAAAAACCTTTCATTTCAGAGATTTATTATTATTTTTTATATTGTATTTTTCCTTTGGAGGGGTGCAGAGACGTACGTTCACCGTTTGTCTCACTTTCAAATTTTGACATTTAGTGTGTAAGAAAAGGGGCAGCATTATATGATTAAGAACAAAAGCAAAACAATCTTTTTTTTTGGAATTCACGCACAGTTAAATATTATACCTACTCGTTTCACAATATTGCTGCAGTTCTTTCAAAATATGAGAAATCGTTACATACAAAATGTATGAGGAAAAGATTTTTCTTCATAACTTTCTTTTTCGTGAATTTTTGAGATGTTTTAATAGTTATTCTTTTTCCGGGGCGGAGACAAATCTAACAAATCAAAGATCATCAAAATCGGTCCAGCCGATCTCGAGTTATTAATATTGTAACTAACCCGACTTTGTTTTATATATTAAATATAATCCAGTGATGAGCAACACGCGGACCGCGAGCCTTATCGGGAGGCCTATTTGGCTAAATATATACATATTTTTTAAATTCGTTACAAAATGTTTAACGGCTTTATTTTAGATCGAATAAAATCATTAAAAAATATCCACGCACGTTTTTCAATTAATTTACGGTCCTACAAACTAACGTATTTCGGATTTTTTACACATATTTATTTTGCTCAGACATTATTGGAAAATTATAAATACTTACGATCAAAAAATAATTACAAGTAGCACATAATTTTAATAATTTAATTGCAGGTGTGTGTTATAGCAAATTTTGAATGAAATGAAATTGATATGAGAATAATCAATCTTTCTCATCGGAGCCAACCTGTACAGCTAGAAAGGTACGATCGCAAGGCCATCTTTCGACGCAATTTGAATTCTCGGCCGCTGTTTAATAGGCTTTTAGTATTGTAGAAAAAAAATTATTTATTAAAAAACGAATAATTTGGCCCTACCCTAAATATACATAACAATTAAATTAACTAAATAAAATATCATACTTCACATCTTTTTCCAACCTGACTTCACTGAAATCTAATCTAACTTAAATATAAACTCTTCTAGACGATTAATTACCTACCTTGACAAACCTCCAGTAAAAATTTTAGCTTTCATAAAAAAAATAATATAGATTAACATATTTAAATCTTACTTCTTAGTATTTTATATAGTTATAAGTTTATATTTCAGTATTTTATTTTTCTATATATTTTATATAGTATTTTATTTTTATTTTTAACTTCTTTAAAACATTTTCTTTTTTATAATCCTTTATATATTTATATATATATATATGTATATATGTGTGTTTGTATGTATTTATATGTATTTGTGTATGTATGTGCATATGTATTTGTATGTGCATACGTATACATATATCTTGTTATATTTTACCTTAAATATTTTTATCTTTTTTCTTTCTCTTGTTTCTAATATCTTATAATTTCTATTTCAAACCTATATTTTGTTCTAGTTCATACACTGTATAACTTATATCATGTATGATTACCTTAACACGGGCATTAGCCTAGTATGGTAATCAAGAAAAAAACATAAAAGTGTATTTTCAAAAATTGTATGAAATAAAAAAAAAAATAAAAAAAAATAAAAATTGTATGAAAAGGTGGGACTCACCTAAAATATAATATTTGCTAAAAACCAATGCTCAGGCAAGCACGAAACTTTTCAATCTTTCCATATCAATGTGCTTATAAGCTTATTTTTATTTTTTATGTAAGTAGTATATATGTTATAGTCAATCCTCAAAGCTGCGGCGCTCCTAGGTTTGACTAGTCAATCCTCAAGTCTTACTTGAAGTCTTTAGCCCGAAGGCTTTGGTCAAACCTAGAATAAACCAGTCATTCCGCGAAGAGACTGCATATCGACCTTTGACTATGACATATACACAAAACCGATTCCTACCGTTTGGAGGAGCCAGTGATACTATGGCATTTCCAATAGTGGTATGTTCTGAGATATTATAATAAAACGAATATAAAACTTTATTCCGCTTAATTTTATTTGACCGCAACCGGTTTCAGCTCATTTTTTTTTTTTTTTTTTTAAATATGTTTATTTTGTTATTAATTGTACAATAATTTCTCTTACTTAAATCTTACAAAACTGATCAATCAGTTTGATTGTAAAAAATCTCTCATTTTTCCTATTTATTTACTTACAACATATAAAATGTTTTATATTTTGGTGCTTATTACATATCTAGTAATTATTTAATAATATAATAGTTAATATTAAAATACTTAACTAATTATTGTAATGCTTATTATAACATAAATTTTAATTTGAACAGTGGTTAAAAGATCTAGGTACCTATTCGTTCACAATATTATTTGTTTTTCATAGATTTAGGTATTTTTATACAATATTTTAGTTTTCATGTTCTATTGAAGTAGAATGATCTAACTTTAGTTTTGATTTTTGAATATGATGTCTCGTTTTTAATATTTTCAGGTAATGCATTAAATATTTCCGGAATTTTATGCCTTTTTGTTCTATCACCGTATACATTTGTAGATTTATTAATAATAAACATTTCTGCTTCTCTATGCCTAGTGGGGTAGTTATGGTTTACAGGTTTTTTGAATTCTGTATTCCAGAATTCATCTAGAGTTAATTGGTAATCTACCCTACTATGTATAGAGAGCACATTACACAAGGAGAACATTTTTTTATAATCGCCATCACATAATTGAACTTTTTTTTTGCCTGATATCAATTTTAGGAAACGGATTTGTAGTTGTTCTATTTTATTTAAGTACGTTTTGTACGTTAATCCGTAACTATTTATTCCGTATCCTATAATTGATTCTGCTAATGCGTTATATATACAGTATAATATATTTTTATTAACAAAGTTTTTTAGGTGATAAAATTTCCCTAATATGGATCTTAATCTATTACATACATTTTCAATATGAATTGACCAGTTAAAATTGACATCTACTGTAAGACCAAGGTATGTATACTGGTACACTTTTTCTATATTTGGGCAATTACACTGCAGGGATTGGTTTTTTGTGTGCAAGCAATCATATGAATGACTTTTAATGTGCAATTCCTTATCCTGACAATATACATGTGGTGAATGTATAAGCATATATTTGGTTTTTTTTGCGTTGATAATAATGCCATTGTCGTGGGACCATTTAATTATATTATTTAGGTCAGTTTGTAAAATTTCCTGAATTTTTTGTGGATTTTTGTCAGCACATATAATGCAAGTATCGTCTGCAAACATGTAGCATTTACAACGTTTTATTACGTTTGGTAAACTGTTTACTTGCATAATATAACACGTAGGTCCCGATATCGATCCCGTAGCTACCCCAGTGTTTGCCAACATTTCATCACTTAAAATTCCGTCAATTTTAACTTTAATTTTTCTTTTAAACAGATAGTTTTTAAAAAATTTATTTAAAGGACCTCTAATACCACATTCCTCCATTGCCCTTAGTAATGTTTCATGGTCCAATGTGTCAAAGGCCTTTTTAAAATCTATAAAAATTATGCCTACATAATATTTTTCATTCAAATGACAGTTTATATGGTCAGTGAATTTAGAAAGTAATTGTGTAGTACTTTTTTCTTTTTGAAATCCGTACTGTATGGGATTTATGATTCTATTTTTTTCTATAAAATTTTGTATTTGATTAAAGATAGCCCTTTCAATAATTTTATCAATACACGAGAGAATCGCTATTGGTCGATAGTTTGTGAAATCTTTGTGGTTTCCTGATTTATATATAGGTCTGATGATGGATGTTTTAAGTTCGTCAGGCATGATACTTTTACTTACACAAAGGTTAATTAGTTTAGTCAGTACTGGGATTATATTATCAGCAATTAACTTCAGGTCTTTAATTCTTATTTGGTCATTGCCTTCTGATTTTTTAACATCCATATCATTAATAATTTTTTTAACATCTTTTTGTGATACAGGTCTAAATCTCATCGACATAATAGCAGGAGTTGTATACGTGTTACGATCTAGGAATTTTTTAGTACAATTATGTCGTATGTCTTTTATTTCATTTACAAATGTTGTGGCAAATTTATCGCATAAAAACTTTGTGTCTCCTTGACTTCCCATATGTTGAAGGATTATTTTATCTAAATTTTGTTTAGGTTTACCTATTAGATTATTTATTTCGTCCCACAGTTTCCTCGGGTTGCCGTTTAAGCTATTTATTACGTTTTTATGGAACGTGTTTTTAGTAATATTAATATGTTTGTTTGTTTTGTTTCTATACCGCGTATATTCTAAACGAAATACCGGGTTATTTGGGCTATTCCTGCATTTTCGGTAAAGATAATCTCTTTTTTTAATCATGTTCTTAATTTCTTCAGTAACCCATGGGTTGTTGTGCCTAAGATTATTTTCAAATAATTTTTCTTTTTTCGAGGACGCATAGATTTTATCAAAAATATTTTTTAAATTATCGTACAGTTCTGAAGGACATTCAGTTTGTAATAATTTCCCCCAATTAATTAGTTTTAATTTAGAATATACCAATTTATTATCAATAATTTCACTTTTTTTATTTAAATCCTTTGTAAGTACCTCTTTACCTATTGCAACTCCTGTTATATAATGGTCGGATATTTTGTTAGTCACAATACATGAAAATACAGTGTTATTACGGTTGCAAACCGCAATATGATCAATACATGAATACACATTTTTTCCGTTTAAAATTTCATCCCGAGTCACATCTAATATTACATTTTCTAAACCATTTTCACTGAGTAGATTTTGATATTCTGTAATTACACTATTTTTTGTATCCAACAAATTCAAGTTGATGTCACCACAATACAAGTAGTTTGAATCAGATGAAGTTAATTGTAATATTTGTTTTAGTTCCTTCAGGTATATTTTCTTGTTGCTGCTCGGCGGACGATAAACTGCAAGTATATTTATGACATCTTGATAAACGGTGGTGATTTCTCCAGATATTGTCTCGCAGCTTTTGAAAGAAATATTTGTTTTCTTAAAAGTATGATGGTTTTTTAAGTACATGATTAATCCCCCTCCTCTTCTATTCTCTCGAGCATTTGCAATCGATGTGAAGTTTGGTATATTGAACATAGGTATTATTTCGTTTTTAATATTTATTTCCGTTAGAAAAATTACATCTATAAACTGCAGAACGTCGCTTACTTGTGCAATAAATGAATTAAAATTCTTTTTCAATGATCTTATATTTAGATGAATAGCCACAAACCTCATTTTGATGTTTTTATCGTTTATCCAGTTATCCAAATTATAGCACTTGATAAATTTGTGAGTTTGAAATGGTGTCGAATCTTCCATGACGTGGATTTAGTAACTGATAAAATAACTGTTCCGAGTCAAAAGGAATTTTGATTTTTTTTTTCTTAAATGTATTTGTTTATATCATTCTCATTTTTTATATGGATAATTTTCCCATCACCTTCACTTCTTATCAATATTTTGGCATTTTGTACCCAAATGTATTTAAATTTTGTTTTCATTTTTTGTTTTGTAATGTATAGTAGATCTTTTTTTCTTTAGTTAGATTTTCATTGATATAAATTCGGTCGTTGTTTCCATTCTTGTAAATGTCATTGTTTGTTAATATGTTTTTTTTTTTGTAACCACTCATCTCGATAAGTTTGACGCATGAACTTCACGATTACGTTAGCCGGTTTGGAGTCCTTTCTATTAGGAAGTCTCCAAACCTTCTCAATATTTTCGCAATTTGTGTTTAGTTTTTCTGCAATTGTCTTTATGGTTGTTTCAATATTTTCATCTTTTTTCATTTCCAGACCAAACAGTTCAATATTACAGTTTTTTTCTATTTGTTCAATTTCTTGAATCCTGTGTTCCAGTGCTTTATTACATTTTTCAAGGTATGTGTTTTTGTTTATAACTTCATTGAGTTTGTTTTCGTTTTCTTTTAGTTTTTTTTCCCAATTCTAGGTGTAGCGATATCAGTTCGTCATATTTGTTGGATAGAAACTCAGTTGACTGTGTGAGAGTCTCCATATCTTTTTTCATGACATACATGATGCTTATTTTATTATTTATTTCATTAAGAATTTGCTTCATTTCTGGGATACTTTCTGAGTTTGGGCCTTGTGACCCGCTGCCTCCGGATTTCATGTTCGCCGTTTCTGTATTCGCTATTGTTCGCTGGGTTCCGCAGTTTACACAAATAAATTCATTACCCACGTTAATGGCGGGATTTGAAATAGCACATAGTTTATGGAAAGATCCATTACAGTCGATGCATTTGATTAATTCACTGTCTTTAGCGACATATTTTTTACATTTTTTACAATGCACCATTTTGAAGTAGTTTGAGCGTTTTTCGTTTATTTTTAAATCACTTTAACAATTTATTTGTCGCACAATGATTTACACCGTTCGTGTTCGCTGAGAGACGCGTACACTAACGCGTACACTTAAAGCCATCTTCAGACTGGTACAAATAATTCTTAGTCTACGGTTTATATACACAACATATTGGGGAGGGGGAGAGGGGTGGTCTAAGAGGATTTTAATCAATTATAATAATTATATTTGTAGCTAAGTCGTTTTAGACTACCGAATTTCTAAATATTTTGGTAATTCCAGTAAGCTAATTACATTGGGTTTGCAGCTCACTTCAATGATGATTAGGGAAAAACCTTACAAGTAATATGAGTTACTAATGACCTAATTTTATTGTCAAATCGTTATTATATTTATGAAGTATGGTATTTTTTATTGCTTTTTGAAGGGACACATTGGAGTTGGTTTACATTGGAGTTGGAATGGTCTAAACTAATTACATATTTTAGTAACGAAATTATTATGAAAATTACACTGGATACAAAAGCGGGGACTTAGCAAATGAATCTAATTGCTTTATCTTTACAAAGTAACTTTTTGAAGGGGAACATGTTTACATTGGAGTTGGAATGGTCTAAACTAAATACCTATTTTAATTTCGAAATTATTACGAAAATTACAATGGATAGGTACAAAAGCGGAGACTTAGCAAATGATTCTAATTGTTTATTCATTACAAAGTTAGATTCTATTTTTTTAGTTAAGCGGATAATTTCTAAAGATTCTAGTCTATCCAGTTTATGACCTTTATTGCAAATATGGAGAACTTTAACATCTCTGTCTTTATCAAACGAATGTTTATTTTCTAATAAGTGTGATGCTACATTCGACAATTCTCCTTTGTCATTCACCCAGTTTGTAAAGTGTTCTTTAATTTGGGTTTTGACTGACCTCCCAGTTTGACCTACGTAATACGATGGGCAGTTGGCGCAATTCACTTGGTAAACGCCTGTGTTTTCAAGTTTTTCTCTTTTATCTTTATAATTGATTAAAATTCTCCCTAGAGAATTCACATTATAAAAAGCTGTTTTACATTTATCATTATTAGTTAATCTGGATATTTTAGTATATATTTCGCCAATGTAAGGGATTTTAACCCATTGGTTAGTAAAATCTTTTTCATTTTTATTATTGAGGCCTTGTGAAATGATTGTTAATGTAAGTTTTTTATTCTTTTTATTTAATATACTGTCAATAGTTTCGCTCTTGTATCCATTGTTCTGTGCTATGGTTTTTATAATATTTAATCCATTATTATAATTATTATAATATATAATTTATATAAAGTCTGTGAATGAGTGAATAGAATACTTATAATTTATGTGAAATGTGGTGTTTAGATGTATTGTGTATGATGTTAACACTATATGTAGGTTTTCTATAGATTGAAAATTCTAATTTTTTGTTGATGGTTTCTATACCTATGTCGAGAAAGTTAATCTTATTTCCCCCCATTTTCATTGTAAATTGGATCCATTTATTAATTTCGGATAAGTCCAGATAATTAGAATGTCATCTACGTATCTAAGGTAAAAGGCAACTTTTTAAACGATTTTAATTTTTCGATGAATTCTTCGATATAATCCATAAAGAATTCAGCTAGCATGCCAGCTGAATTGCTAGAAAATAAACACTCGTTTGATAAAGACAGAGATGTTAAAGTTCTCCATACTTGCAATAAAGGTCATAAACTGGATAAACTAGAATCTTTAGAAATTACCCCTTAACTAAAAAAAAGAATCTAACTTTGTAATGAATAAGCAATTAGAATCATTTGCTAAGTCTCCGCTTTTGTAATTTTCATAATAATTTCCATATTAAAATATGTAATTAGTTAGGACCATTCCAACTCCAATGTAAACATGTCTCTTCAAAAAGCAATAAAAAATACCATACTTCATAAATATAATAACGATTTGACAATAAAATTAGGTCATTAGTAACTCATATTACTTGTAAGGTTTTTCCCTAATCATCATTGAAGTGAGCTGCAAACCCAATGTAATTAGCTTACTGGAATTACCAAAATATTTAGAAATTCGATAGTCTAAAACGCCTTAGCAACAAATATAATTATTATAATTGATTAAAATACTTGTAGACCACCCCTCTCCCCCTCCCCAATATGTTGTGTATATAAACCGTAGACTAAGAATTATTTGTACCAGTCTGAAGATGGCTTTAACAAGCTGAAACCGGTTACGGTCAAATAAAATTAAGTGGAATAAAGTTTTATATTCGTTTTATTATAATATATTATAATGGAATTCCAACATGAATTATCACTCTCAAAAATAGACATATTAGTATGTTGTGAGGCTAAAGAAAATGGGAGGGTAAGGAGGTGTAAAACGAAAGGAAGTATCTTGCTATTCAGATCTTATCACCGAATACGGCTAAAGCCATTTCGCAACGTTTCTATTCTGGATTGTGGAGTGTCTACCACTATGGAACGTGCCACAGATTTACTTTTAATTATTTAAATTAATAAATTACAAAGCACTCTCTTTAGGGTGAATTGCCTATTTAAAAAAAAAAAATGAATTGTAAAATAACAGTTAAAAATTACTTGCACACGCTGGGATTTGATTTCGCGACCTCCGGATTCGTAGCCAAGGATCGTAACCACTCAACCACGGAGGCCGTCAAACTTGTCCGTGTGGTTTTTAAGGTCGTCAAATTAAATAACAACAACCATCAATAAATTAATAACAACATCAGGAAGTTGAACTATACCTACAGCTAGTTGCAACTAAGTTACACTGCAGTTTGAAGAAATGCAAATTTTATGCATATTTGAAAACTGCACCGCTGTTGAGTTAACCGGAACGATAACATTCACCAGATTTTATCTTATTCAACCAAAATGGCATCGTAACATTCTGAGAAATCTGAAATGAACGTAATAATGCAAATTGATTCGTAAGATGAAGAAAATATCTGGTGTTTCATTTGGTACCTACGAGTACCAACAGGCTTCGGTAGTAGAATTGAAATCGATCTCTACACAAAATCATTAAATTAGCTTCCATGGGTATTTTTTTAAACAGGCAAAGAAAGATGCAGTCATGAATTTTAGCACCTAAGTAAAAGTCGTATGGATCGTAAGCAATTAGTAAGTAAAGTACGGTTGTTGAAAACAGTTAAACGAGAGGAATGCGGATGTTGTAAATATTATGTGGTGACCAGAGATAAGATGTCAGAGCCAAAGCGATCGGAATGGAATGAGGAACGGTCAGAAGAAGAAACCATCAACGAACATATTATGTGACAATGTTAATAGTTGTTTGGAAGTAAGCGTCTTGGTTCTGGATCCAGAGGTTAATAAAATTACTAAAATCATTTAGCAAACTGTAATATATCGTCAGATACTTTTAATATTGATCAGGTAATAGATCACCATTCAGAAACGAAGGGTTGTTTGAATGCATTGACAGTATAAGTTTGAATGGTTTTAACTAAGTTAAGTGACCAGATCTATTATTTATTTAAATTCTCCCAACACCGTCTCCTTGTCCACGCTTCCTTCGGCCTTATAGAGATTATCATCAAATCTACCCACTTTGTGGGCTCCTAGCGCTCCAGTGGTTATATTATAAACTATAAAGGATAACGTAACAAATACTCACGAAAGGTAGAAAACTCGAATAACTTATATATCCAGTATTTATAAGTTCGAATACTTTATAAATACGGAAAAGCTACCAAGAGAATGGTGAAATACCAATCAAAGATTAAATTATTATTTTTAATTTATAAACTAACGTTGAAGACAAGATTTTTATGCATAGCACAAAGGGTAACAATTATTATATATATAATAATTGTTACCCTTTCCCGTTGGCGGCAAGTATCTTTTCTCGGAAGATTTTTCAATGTAAATGAATGTTTCAGGCTGATAATTATTGCTTATAATAAAGATTAAATATGGAAGACTTCATGACGATATTTTATGTTTACATGTAGGTATGTATGTAATATTTGGGCTTCATTTTTTAAAAATACAGAATAAATAAACGTGCATTTTTAGAACCAAGTAACTCGTGAGAAGTTCACTTTCATTATCTATTATTATTGAAAGCCTGTGAAACAAATTGGACACCGCCAAACAATATGTTTATTCTCTCCATTATTGTGTCGAAACTGAACAAAACTGCTCATCACGCCAACACTGCGCCATGTAACCCAACAAAGTACTGGAATTAAATGTTTTATGGGATTCTGCATCACCGCATGTTTGATTCGTTCGATCCATGTTAAAATATTCGAGTAGGTAGGTAAATCTATTGTTATTTTCATTTGAACCCATCAATTTTATTCGATGGATCTTTCGCAACAGACTTTCGAATAGAAAGCACCCGTGTGATGAATTGCATTGATCAACAGTGAAAATTAGGAAATATCGTAGCTTCCCACTTTAATTTAAAAAGAAAATATCAATTACTTATAAAACGGACACGTCTACGACATCTATCGGATTAGAGTAAAGTGAATTCATATTTACGGTAGGGATCTATAATTAGACAAGGTGAGACGAGTATTGATAAAAAAATCACAGATGGTATCAACAAATAATCAAAGACAGGGACTCCCCATATACTTTGGGCCGTGATATATTGACAGCCAATTGAATTACAGCAAAAACGATTAAAAACCGAGTTAGCCTATCAACAAGAAGAGGGCCGAGCCCATTTTTAGAACAAAGGAACGACCTTTGGACTTAGCAATTAGAAATGTAATTAATGAGTTTGACGTTCCCACCAAACCGAGAGGTGAATAAACTCCATGGGAAGAAATAATCTGTTCAGGGACAAAAGAACGATGACCCCAAGAAATGTTATCATTAACCGGTACATTCCAGGGATCAGAAACCCTAGTTCTCGAACGCATTAAAACATATCAGGTGCGGAAAAAAAGGATACACGTAAACACGATGCAAAAGTTTAAGTGAAAAATTGCAAAGCAAGTGACGAAAACGTATTGTAAGGCGTTAGGGAGATTTCCATCTATAATACGATTGTTTGTGACGACCGGAGATGATCGATTCGAGGGAAAACGTGCTAAAGGAAATGGAAATGTTGAAAAAACGATGGAAAATTATTGTTATCAATTTTAGACGGAGCTAGGATATTACGATGAAAGATTTAGGGAGGAAACGTCAAAAAAAAATGAGAGTTTTAAAGAATAGGCGAGGGTACATTTCAGATGTCTAGAGCAGTAACAAGTGTTAGAGAAGAAGATAGAGTGCAGTACGGAGGGGAGTGGAAAATGCTGAAAACATTGCGATAGAAAAACTCAGGAAAAGGAGTCATTTTACGTAATTAAAATGGAGGTTATAGAGTAACATAGTACGCGATTGCAGATAAAAAAATGAGGCATTACAATGGTTGTCGATTTCAGATGTATTTTGTTGTGATAAACAAGGAATATTCGAACATGAAAATTGTTTAGATAAGGACGATTAGCCGTTAAAAAGGTAATAAAAATTATCATGGGTCTTATGAAATATTTATATTAGAGAATTCTCATAAAAGTTAACGACACTGAAATAAAAAAGGATTTATTGCCAGGTGGGTACAGGAACTAATGTATACAACTGTCAAGACATATGGTTTATGGGATTTTTCGTAAGAACGGGACAAAATTTGGGGGACGATCTCTATGAAGCAATAAAAATGACAGGAATTTAAGGGCCGAAGTGGGGGTATCCCCTATAAAGATGTTAAAAAATGATATATTTATTAATAACAAATAGAAAATGAAATTTTCCAAGAGGCAGCAAACATCAAAAAACGATATGGTTATATCAGGGAAGTACGGGGAAGTGAGGGGAAAGGAGATACGACAGAGAAAAACAAAGGAAATCTTAGATTAACAGTGAATAAAATAAATACGGCTTGAAATATAAAAATCTATAGAGATATGAACAATAGCGTAAGAATAAATAAGGAAATTCATGGAAAGAGTGTCGTGAATAAAAGAAAATTCGAGAAAGAATGGAAAATTCAAATATACGACGTAAATAGAGAAAATTCGGTTTTAAATGGAAAGGTTCATATAGAATACAGAAAAACTCGAGGAAAAATAATAAAATAAAAATGAACAATTTGCGAGAAAGGCTTCGACATGAAGATATCTCTGATAGGCGAATTTGGGGACAGATTTGGAACATATGGTAGATGCCGTACGCACGGACATGTTACGAAATATATGAAAATAGAACTTTAAAATTATTAAATTCAAGCTAATTTTGTATGAACAACAGGACAAAGGAAGTTGGGCCATTAAACATGGATCTTACTAAATCCGGATCTTGTAAGTATGGAAGTACGAGACAGAATTTAATGTATCAAACGCAAAACGTACAAAGAGACCGCATTCGACAATAATGGAGAGGTTTCGAGAAATTACGAGTTGATAGTAATTAGATTGGTTTATTATAGGAGATTCAGATACGATCTTTTGGACCTGAGAGGGGTATAAAAGTCTAGACAAATGCCAGTTGAGGACAGTCTACGGTCGTGGTCGAAAAGGTTTTAACTTCGCGGAACGTGACGAAACGGTGGGTGACTTAAAGTGGAAAAATTCTAAGTGATAATTATTTTGATACTTAGAAAATTTTCACATTCTAGTCAGTGATATACAAAAAAAAATACTTTGCAGTTAGAGTCAGTGAAAAATAACAATAAAGCCAACGCATTATTTACTTGTGAAAAATAAAAGTGCTCGTGATAAATACAATTTGTTTTAGTGGGAAATTCGGATTTTATAATCACTTAATATCGTATTTTTAAACTTAGAAATTTCGCGTTTAATATTAGTGCAATAAATAACTGAAGTGATGTGATAATTTAGCGTGATGAAGTTATAATTAAATACGTGTGTTCAATCTAAGTGAAAGTGTTCTAACAAATAATAAATATTTAAATTAATTATCTTAAATAATAATAATAAAACAAAATAATATTTTATTAATACATAAAAATTTCGGAGGGATAAAAATTTAATTTAACAACAATTTACCATCTCTAAATTAATCGTGAAGTAACTATCATTTAAAGTGTTATCTAACCAACGAGTTTTGAGATAAAATACAGTTTAGAACGATAGAGTTCATACATCATTTTAATTAATTAGATTAAATGAAAAAAAAAAAATTGAAGTCAAAAAGATTTAATTAAATTTAGGAAAATAAAAAATTAATTTAGGAAAATCGCAGCAAGGTTACCGTGTATTTCCCGGTCGGAGAAAACCTTGGTAGGGGTAAGTCTTTTCCGTTATAAAATTTTACAGATTCCAAGGAGAAAGCGGAATGGAGCAAACATTGGTATTTGGATTAATTATTTGACCAAGATATTACTCGCTTAGTATGTGATATGTAACTATATTAAAATATTATAAGTATAATAAGTATATTTTATATATTTATATATGTAAGTATATAAACATATATATATGTAATTTTTGTTCCCAAGAAAAATTATAATAAAAAAAAAAAAAAAAAAAAGAAAAACACTTATATAAAAAGAGGAAAAGGGTATCGATTCCTACCTCTGAATTCATCAATAACTATTAAAAGTAGTTATGTGTGATAAATTTGCAAATCAATATTTTATATTTAATGTTATGTATGTATTAATATAATTTCAGAAAATCCAGAGCATTTGAAATAAGTTATGATATTAGAAATTATTTCAATCATAAAATTTATGTATGTACATATCCATATTATAAATTATTTATTGAGACAAAGTATATATAAATGAATAAATATGTATACGTAATCGGGTATCAGACTAGACAATTGCGCTAAGTACATCATTATCAAACAAAGAAAATTTTAGAGTCATCTCACACGTCTCCGGAATGTCTAAAGTAAACATACCTCATACGCTTGAATCTAGGTCACGAGGCCGTAGAGAATGTTTACAAAGCTCAAATTGTTTACAAAATAATTCGGTCACTGGGGCACTAGTTCGAATACAGTAAAAAGAAAAAAAAAAATGACCTTGATTAGTGGATATCGTACTTAGGTATTAACTTCTAGGAACGGGATAAAATTATTATATTGCGCAATTATTAGGAACAAAAAGAAAAAAAAAAATGACCTTGATTAGTGGATATCGTACTTAGGTATTAACTTCTAGGAACGGGATAAAATTATTATATTGCGCAATTATTAGGAACAAAAGAAAAAAAAAATTAAACACTATTTTTAATTTGAACGTAAAGAGGTATCTACAGACCTAAGCAATTGAAAATTAACAGATTTATTATAGCAGTTCAAAAAGGTGTGTTGAAGATTTACATGAAGCATTTGATAAATCACGGGATAGTTCAAAAAGGTGTATTGAAGGCTTAGATGAAACATTTGATAAATCACGGGATAGCTTAATAAGGGGTAATGAAGGCTTAGATGAAGCAGTTGAAAAATCACGGGATAGCTTAATAAGGGGTAATGAAGGCTTAGATGAAGCAGTTGAAAAATCACGGGATAGCTTAATAAGGGGTAATGAGGATTTACATGCTTCAATTGAGAATCACGGGATAGCAAGAATTTATCAAAAGTTGAACATTGGAGGGGAGGGAAAGAAAAAAAAAAATACAGTTCAACCAACAGAAGGCAGTGTTCGCTTCTGTAACAAGGACCATTAATCAAACCATAGAGATGGCGGATCTCTCAAACAAAACCGTCAACAAAACCAAACAAAAGCTTGGAGTTATGGCGAATCTCCAGAACACATCGCCAGATAAGATCTTATTGTACTAGTATATATTTATATTTCACACTATTCTTACGTATATATTCGGTATCAATCTGAGGATTGTGCAGAATCCGATGGGCGAGATCCGAGCTCGGGATGCGTTGCAAGTAGTTTCGTATTGCGAGTTATAAACCTTCCCAAAACGTATGTTTACATATATATCTTTTTATGTACTGTTCATTGAATGAAACGAACTCACTTACAATTAGTGCTTTAGGCCTGTCGGGTCACTCTCGTCTCATTTCTTGAACGTGGAGGGAGGATTCACGACCCGTAACTCCACACAAACCCGTGAGTATATGATTGCATATAGGACGAAACCGGTTCGCCCTAAGTAAATAGTAAACTTTGGAGGAGTAGGAATTTGGAGGTATCTGGGCTTGGGGGAAGACCTGAAGGCAGTGCATGATGGCGAAGGAAGGTCAATTGGGACGCGATAACTTAGGTATCAATCAATTGAACCGTGCCAAAAGACTGTGCGAATTTTGGGTTGACTTCTGATCACCCTGCTTACTTGATGGAGGCTGGAGCCAAATTTTGCCAGAAAAAGGGTTATTCTGAGTTCGTCAAATATGCAATTAACTAATTACATTAACCTACTAAATCCATCCTTATATGTACCTTATAGCAGCTGAATCTAAACGGAGGGGCGCCCAGCAGATACGAGATACAATCATAATCAAATTTACTAACATTTAACCATTTGAGTTATATTTAATTATCTGTTCAATTAGTCATGTGTAGTTTCGATTAGTATTACTTATTCATGAATTCATTAGGATGTAGGGAATCATAATAAACGTCAAAGGGAAGTTAGTTCATTTAGAGAAATACTTAAGGTTAAATTTGCAAGAGAGAGACCAATACAGTTTTGAAATTCAACACTCTGTTTAGAATCAAGAGGGTTACCACAAAATTTAAAGTAATTAAAATCCTATATCATAAATCAAAAAAATTACACAACGTTTGATGGAGTTTAATTACAACCTAAATACGAAAATATTTACGTTCAAAGTCGTAAATAACGTATTTATTAGTTAAGTACATATATCGCTAAAGGTATGTAGTACAAGGGAGCTTTAAGTAGCTTTCTGTAGTTATCAGAGGAAATAAGGGTCCAATTTTATAAAGGCTTGTGTGACGTAGGGGAGGAATTTTCCATCCCTACCACACATATGCAAAGCCTTAAGAATTTAAATATCGATCAGAGCCAAGAGAAAAGGCGAGAATATTACAACTGTCTTGCCGATGAAAGGAGAGTTAAATAAGTATGAAAAGACGAAACATTACGACTGGTGCCAAGTGCCCAGGAGTAAATAAAATACAGACAAATATAAGAGAGTAGAGAAAAGACAAACATCACAACTGCACAGCCGTGACAGGAGATCAGAGTTTTACAAGTTGTTTTAGAAAAAAAAAAAAAAAAAACTTTTATTGGTCAATCTATTGCAAAAAGTGAAAAAAAAAATAATAATAATAATAAGTAGGACGTTATGTTAAATGAAGTGATAATAAAAATAAAATAAAAATCAGAACAGTGCGCCGTTAAATAAACACGAAAAAATATATAAATAAATAAATAAACAATACATTTAAATAAAAAAAAAAAAAAAAAAAAAAAAGTGTTAACGAATAAACTCTACATGTTTTAAAATAATTTATAAAAGTGTCGATAAAGTTTAAATCAAGTGACCATGAATTTGTTGATTGCTTATGAGATTATAAATATCGTAACAAAGAATGTAGGTCAGATACAAGCGTAAACAGTTTATTCAAGGCAGGCCATAAATTGACAGAATAATGGTATTGACATTCCTGAATCCAGAATGTTAATGACCGTAATGTAAACAATCTGATACGAGATACCGCGGTGTTTGTAAGCATCGAAAGATTGATAACCTAAGCATCGAAAGTGATAACAAAACATCGAAAAATTTTGAAGTAGGTGACATCGGGGGTAACGCGCATCGCTTTAAGAGATTGTAGAATAAACAAACTCGAAAATAATATCAACACTCGGTTACGGAAAAAATAAACAGACTTTACAGATAAAAACGGGGGAACTTACCTACATAAAGTGACCCTTTGTTTATAGTTAATGTTGTGGGTTTGTATGGGAGGATTATCACATAAAAAGTCATAACATAAAAGATAAGGAACATAAAATAAAAATAACATAAAATATTTGATTGGGGATAGTGTCGAGTTGAGATAGTGTTTAATATCACAGACGAATGTTTTATAGGTATATACCTATTTAAGGGAACATTTGATCATTCGGACCAAAAAAAGGAGGGGATTTGACGAAATAACATCAAGATAGGTATTGCGAACTCTAAACAGATTTTGCGAAAATATCGTAGGTATTGCGGAACTTGAAGGAATGGTTGGCATTCTAAACAATGAGTAATTATTGGTTGAACGAAAATCACGGGATATTCATTAACATTGGAGTAACAATATTCATTCCGTTTTTTTTGCAATTACCTACATTTAATTGAAATGAAGAGTGATGGTAGAGTTGATCTAATTTGGGTTACAATCATCATGCAAACAAATATAAATAATTAAAAATATTGTGTTTTATAGGGGGACAGGTTCCAAAAAAAAAAAAAAAAATAAAATAAATTATAAATATATATAGGTATATTTATAATAAATAGTTGGTATTGAGTTAAATTCATTAAAAATTTTAAACAAAAAATGGCGGAAAAAAGGAAAGTGGATGCGACGGAATTAGAAGCTAAAGAAATACCGTCGGGAGATGAATTACGGGAGATATTTAGACGTTCAAAGAGGTCTAAGTTACGAGTCGAGGGTATGATAGAAGTCGTTCAGCCAGAGGGGGAGACCGACACAAAATCGGAGGAACAGGGCGAAAATAAGCGAGAGTGTGAAGAGAGACTCACACATGATATGTTACAGGAAAAACCCGAGGAAAAGGAACAAGAAAAGTTAACGAAGTAAAAGGAAAAATAAAAAAATAAAATAAAAAATATAGAAAAACGAGAAAAATGAAAAAAAAAAATAAAATAAGTAAATAAATAGAATAAGGAAGGCAACATAATTTACATAAGGTAATTTAGGAAACTAAAATAGAGATTATAAGGTTGTCGCTTAATAAGATAAAATATAAACATTAACCGGGCGACACTCGGAAAATAAAGAAAATGGTTGGGAAACGTGGAACAAGTAGGCGAGCCCAGGCTTTAGTGACAGCAATCGGGGAAAATGTCACAACCGAGACTTCAACAATAAACATAGGAGATATAACTACAATAATTCAGGCAGCTTTGGCACCGCTCGTCAATAAGATGCAAGAACTCGAGAAACAATTGGAAAGCCCAGCAACAGTGGCGGTGATAGGAGAGGATAGTGCGCCGAAAAGCGTTCTCCAAGTAGTGGAAATGTTACCACAGCAGGAACGACCATCATTCTCCGGTGGAAATCAAAATCCCATTAGTTTCCTGGAAGATTTAAAAGAATACACTAGAAAAGTGAAACGAACGGATCCTTTAGTCGTCGTACGGGAAAATTTGAAAGGGGAAGCTAAATCGTGGGCAAAATTGTACAATAAACGATGGGAGACTATGTTAGATTTCGAACGAGATTTTTTAGCTACCTATTGGGGAGACATAAAGAAAAATGAAGTTCGCCGTCGTCTTGCAGAAGGGGTATATGATGCCAAGAAAAATATATCCATGCTTACTCATTTCGCAAACTATTGGGAGCTAGCGAAGGCTTTAAAGATTACTGACACACCGTTGGGCATAGTTGACGAGATTATGAGACATTATCCGAAGGAAATTCAATCGCTATGGTTTTCGGGGCAATCAGGAGATGAGATTGTCGCCGCTGAGTTTCTACGAAAACTAGATACAATGGTATGTACACCAGAAGAACGGAACATGAAGAAGAGGAGTGGGGAGGAATCCAGCAAGAAGGACAAATACCGTGACCGTTACCACGCCATAAAAAGGAGGATACACGCAATTGAAAGTGTGGGCGAAAACGCTAGTTGCAGCAAGTGCACCGATGTTAACAGTTCACCAAAAGAAAATTCTACAATAACTACAGCCGGGAAGGAGCTAGTGGTCGCAGCCAACTCGGGAGATAAAAGGAGATTATAGCGCTTTACATTTAGCTAGATATTACACAAGTAATAAGAAACAAAAATCAGGTTTACAGTTAGTGGAAATCAACGGATAGAGTGCGAAGTTTACAAATATTTGTAAATGTTAATAAATAAATAAACGATTGAGAAATACAAATAAAAATATGTTAGGGTACATTATAATTGGGGAGGGGGAAGAAAGAAAATTACTAAAATATTAGATTATCAGATTGCTTGCGAGGGGCGGATCGTCGTCAAGTCTTTGAGGGTGAGTGGACAAGTTCTTAATAAGCGACAATCATATTCAATTATTGAAATAGAGTAAGGCAAATAAATTCGTTAATTTTGATTTTCTAGTGGAAAAAAAAAAATTGATTTTTTTTCTATGTGTTAGTGAGAAAAAAAAAAAGTTAGATAAGTAAGAACACTCAAAAGGAGAGAATTAGAGATATTATATGGCACACAAAAGGGACATTTTGAAAAATGAACAATGCCTAGGAATTTTTTTTTTGAAATATTGAAATAAGATAGTTTATCTACAGATATAGGGTAGACATTAAGTATAGAGATAAAAAGGTAACATTTGAATTAAGGTATAAATATTTTAGATTTCGAAAAAAAAAAAAAAGGAAAAAAGGAACGCTGAACCAATTTGAGGATAATAAAGAACATTTATAAAAATTTAAATATTAGAGTGGACAACACTTAGGCTAGAACAACTTTGGATGAATTAAGAAATTATAATTAGAAATTAAGAATTATAAAATAAAGTTTAAATAAATAAAGAAAAAAAAAAAATGCTGGAAAATTTATATGAAACATGTATACCACTGATTGTCGGATTGGGTGAGGTCGTGCGAAAACACACATTTCACAAAAAATATTCATACTTACAAAACAAAAAACAATTAATTGCACACCAAGAGACCACCCGCTTTTCAGTTGTTCGAAAGGCCGCGAGATTGTAAACAATCTTTACTTAAATCATTGTAAGGGAGGTCTTAGTCCAATTTGGTTGGGGACCACCAAAACACGCGAGTCGAGGGGCGTGTTCCAGCAAAAAGAAATTAATTTTGAATCTATCAAAATTAAAGAAAATTTCATAAAGTAAAATCTACGCGAAAAGAAAATAAAGAATACAATGAGATTCAAATTCAAGATTGTTAACAATCCGAACAGAATGAGGAGGGGGAGATAGGAAGTAATAGGATACGGAAAAGAGATAGGGGATAACAGAATGAGGAGGGGGAGATAGGAAGTAATAGGATACGGAAAAGAGATAGGGGATAACAGAATGAGGAGGGGGAGATAGGAAGTAATAGGATGCGGAGAAGAGATAGGGGATAACAAAATGAGGAGGGGGAGATAGGAAGTAATAGGATGCGGAGAAGAGATAGGGGATAACAAAATGAGGAGGGGGAGATAGGAAGTAATAGGATACGAAAAAGAGATAGGGGATAACAGAATGAGGAGGGGGAGATAGGAAGTAATATGACACGGAGTAGAGATAGGGGATAACCAAATGAGGAGGGGAAGATAGCTAGTCTAAATTTGAACACAATTTCGGTGTCTAACGAAAAAAAAAAAAAAAAAAAAAAAAAAAAAAAAAAAAAAAAAAAAAAAAAAAAAAAAAAAAAAAAGAAGAGGACATTAAAATAAAATACAACGTTAGCCACAGCAAATTGAGTTCAGAGGAGGGAACTGTGATGAATTGCATTGATCAACAGTGAAAATTAGGAAATATCGTAGCTTCCCACTTTAATTTAAAAAGAAAATATCAATTACTTATAAAACGGACACGTCTACGACATCTATCGGATTAGAGTAAAGTGAATTCATATTTACGGTAGGGATCTATAATTAGACAAGGTGAGACGAGTATTGATAAAAAAATCACAGATGGTATCAACAAATAATCAAAGACAGGGACTCCCCATATACTTTGGGCCGTGATATATTGACAGCCAATTGAATTACAGCAAAAACGATTAAAAACCGAGTTAGCCTATCAACAAGAAGAGGGCCGAGCCCATTTTTAGAACAAAGGAACGACCTTTGGACTTAGCAATTAGAAATGTAATTAATGAGTTTGACGTTCCCACCAAACCGAGAGGTGAATAAACTCCATGGGAAGAAATAATCTGTTCAGGGACAAAAGAACGATGACCCCAAGAAATGTTATCATTAACCGGTACATTCCAGGGATCAGAAACCCTAGTTCTCGAACGCATTAAAACATATCAGGTGCGGAAAAAAAGGATACACGTAAACACGATGCAAAAGTTTAAGTGAAAAATTGCAAAGCAAGTGACGAAAACGTATTGTAAGGCGTTAGGGAGATTTCCATCTATAATACGATTGTTTGTGACGACCGGAGATGATCGATTCGAGGGAAAACGTGCTAAAGGAAATGGAAATGTTGAAAAAACGATGGAAAATTATTGTTATCAATTTTAGACGGAGCTAGGATATTACGATGAAAGATTTAGGGAGGAAACGTCAAAAAAAAATGAGAGTTTTAAAGAATAGGCGAGGGTACATTTCAGATGTCTAGAGCAGTAACAAGTGTTAGAGAAGAAGATAGAGTGCAGTACGGAGGGGAGTGGAAAATGCTGAAAACATTGCGATAGAAAAACTCAGGAAAAGGAGTCATTTTACGTAATTAAAATGGAGGTTATAGAGTAACATAGTACGCGATTGCAGATAAAAAAATGAGGCATTACAATGGTTGTCGATTTCAGATGTATTTTGTTGTGATAAACAAGGAATATTCGAACATGAAAATTGTTTAGATAAGGACGATTAGCCGTTAAAAAGGTAATAAAAATTATCATGGGTCTTATGAAATATTTATATTAGAGAATTCTCATAAAAGTTAACGACACTGAAATAAAAAAGGATTTATTGCCAGGTGGGTACAGGAACTAATGTATACAACTGTCAAGACATATGGTTTATGGGATTTTTCGTAAGAACGGGACAAAATTTGGGGGACGATCTCTATGAAGCAATAAAAATGACAGGAATTTAAGGGCCGAAGTGGGGGTATCCCCTATAAAGATGTTAAAAAATGATATATTTATTAATAACAAATAGAAAATGAAATTTTCCAAGAGGCAGCAAACATCAAAAAACGATATGGTTATATCAGGGAAGTACGGGGAAGTGAGGGGAAAGGAGATACGACAGAGAAAAACAAAGGAAATCTTAGATTAACAGTGAATAAAATAAATACGGCTTGAAATATAAAAATCTATAGAGATATGAACAATAGCGTAAGAATAAATAAGGAAATTCATGGAAAGAGTGTCGTGAATAAAAGAAAATTCGAGAAAGAATGGAAAATTCAAATATACGACGTAAATAGAGAAAATTCGGTTTTAAATGGAAAGGTTCATATAGAATACAGAAAAACTCGAGGAAAAATAATAAAATAAAAATGAACAATTTGCGAGAAAGGCTTCGACATGAAGATATCTCTGATAGGCGAATTTGGGGACAGATTTGGAACATATGGTAGATGCCGTACGCACGGACATGTTACGAAATATATGAAAATAGAACTTTAAAATTATTAAATTCAAGCTAATTTTGTATGAACAACAGGACAAAGGAAGTTGGGCCATTAAACATGGATCTTACTAAATCCGGATCTTGTAAGTATGGAAGTACGAGACAGAATTTAATGTATCAAACGCAAAACGTACAAAGAGACCGCATTCGACAATAATGGAGAGGTTTCGAGAAATTACGAGTTGATAGTAATTAGATTGGTTTATTATAGGAGATTCAGATACGATCTTTTGGACCTGAGAGGGGTATAAAAGTCTAGACAAATGCCAGTTGAGGACAGTCTACGGTCGTGGTCGAAAAGGTTTTAACTTCGCGGAACGTGACGAAACGGTGGGTGACTTAAAGTGGAAAAATTCTAAGTGATAATTATTTTGATACTTAGAAAATTTTCACATTCTAGTCAGTGATATACAAAAAAAAATACTTTGCAGTTAGAGTCAGTGAAAAATAACAATAAAGCCAACGCATTATTTAC